>OY829914.1:206929428-207224428 GCA_963691935.1 Nephrotoma guestfalica | reverse complement strand
TAAAATATACATCAAGGGTACACCCCCAAAAGTAAAAGAAGATTTTTTAAATGTGCACATTAAGTCATCAAGATTGAACATATACATGTCAAATATGGAAAACGACCTGTCTAGAGTTTATTTAACAAATGAGATAAAATGTAAATTATTTTGCATAAAATATGAAAAAGTCTGTGTTTTTTTACCAATTCTTCATACTCTAGCTTTCATAATTCAGTGATTGTATTTTTTACTAAATATAATACATCCATTTACAAAAGATTTTTATTATATAAAATTATAAAACAAATAAATATAAACATTCAGTCAAAAAAATACAGGAGTTTTTCGTACTTGCTGTGTTTCTTACATTATATAAAATAACCTTTAATTTTTTTTTTGTATTATAAAAGGTTAAACTAATAAAAAATAAATTTCTTCATTTAAAAAATAATATAAAACAAAAATACTGGAGTTCTTAATTACTGCTGCTACTCCACTGTCTCACCATCTACTCTGGCTTCGGAATCAGTATTATTATTAATCAAAGATTCATTTATTGTAATATTATTAATCGGAGATTCATTTATAGTGAAACTGTAAAAAAAAGAAGTCACAGAAATACACTGACAATATGGTAAAATGACAGATTGCTTACCGTTTCCTTTGATTTCTTTTTTTTTGAATGTTTCAATACTCCTTTCAATACTCCGTGTACCGATTATCAGCAAGTAAAACTACATACATTGTATATTAATGAAAGGTTTCCGTCATATCCTTGAAAGGTTTTTTTTTTCCTCATTAGTCTTAGACCGCGATACCACAGTCCAGGTATATTGCGTTAGAAACTGTGATGTAAATAATGAATCTATTATTTTATATCCAATTTTCATGCCATCCAAATCTCCTTTATTTCCATAGCACTTTGAGAGGTCCGTTAACTGTAAATAGAAAAAATAATGAAATACAAGTAGTAGGTAAAAATTACAAAACTAGAAACAAGTATTTCAAATATTTTATCTAGCTGGACGCGTATTTTAATGTTTTCCGCTTTAATTTCGGCGTATTCTGTTCTTATTTGCTTCAATTGTTTTTCGATGTTCTCAACAAAGATATTGTTTACCTATAATTATAAAATCCACACAATGTTCAGTTACAATTTTCTGAAGGCAAAATTTATGAATTATTTACCAGAATCAATTGATTAGTTTCAGGTTCCGAAATATTATTTACATCGCAACTCTGTTGTGCATCTTGATGTAATATTTCATTCGAATTAACGATTGGAGATGAATTATCAGTCATTGCATCCGACCCTGAACTAAAAAACATGTCATCTCGGTCTACTACTATTCTGACTCTGCTGTTTTCTTCTGGTGGGGACCATAATTCTATGGAATTGATAAAAAATAATTCAATACTTTTATATAAATAAAAATAACTTTGTTTAAAACAATTGTGTTTATCATATTTACGTTTGCTCTGCATCGGTACCACTGCAATTTGTAAATTGTGTCTCCATTCGTAGCGCTTCTTTGAATGTGGCTATTTTGCTACATTTCACAACACATTCATAACTACACCAGTTTATTTCTGGGCTGCTTGCAGCGTTTGGCCTCACCACTTCCAGTTGACGAAGTTGTAGCTCATCAGGCCAATATAATATTTTATTTTTCTCCCACTTATGTGGTACAGCGAAAACAATATTCTTCCGCGCTCTTTCGTCTGAACAATTTTGAAATAATCCATGGTAATTGTTTGTTATAATTATTTTAATTAATTGCGATTTATTGAGACACGATAAACTGCACTGTGCACAAACGATTTAACTATAGAAATTTTTGTCACCCTTGGCTACTACTAAGTAAAATATTCGTAAAAATTACCTCTTCAAAGTAGCCGTAATTTCAAAGTGAATCGATGATTGCTACTTTGAAAAATAAATTACCAATTTATAGTAGCAAGTATATTTATATACACTTATTATAGTAACCCTTACTTACGACGAAGTAACTGTTATATTAAAGTATATTAAATCAGTATTTTCTACTACAAAGTGAAAAGATACAGTTCAGCCATATGCAATTCGAATAAAAATAGTAAAATAATAAAATCTATTCTATTCTTTACATTTTTTTCTATGGTTGATGTGGTAAATTTTTTTTTTTTTCAATTATGCGATTCTTATAATAATGAATTTAAATTTAGCGCTTTGTTCCTTTTCGATGCAAATTTAATATATTTATCAGTAATATTTTCGTCACATTGAAATTCTAAATAGTATTGTAAATAATGTGTTTGAAATATATATTTATTATATTAATATAAGTTTCATTAAATTATTTATTTTCCAAAATATTTTAACGTAATATATACAGGGTGTCCGCCGGGAAGGTATACTACTTTGTATAGTCGCCATTTAGGCGAATGATCCAACTAGAGTAACTGATACTACTTCTACTTGTATTGATCACTTATTTTGCAGATTGCGTGATAATTTATTGTCTCGCGTCAAGGTTGAATTATTTAATTATATGATTACTGACCATCACTTGATGCATGTTGTGATCGAGATTAATCAGGTTAAAAGCAATGATAGATTACCTGTTAAGCCAAAAGTCATTCTATCTAAATTCTTGGAATTGTTAAGTAGAGCTAATTTCTCTCCTATTTATGCCCTTGACGATCCGTGTGCAGCTGTTGATGTGTTTTTAACGCTTTGGAATGATGTTTTTTCAGCTAGCCTAGACCCACAAAAATCACGTAGTAATCGTCCTATTAAACCATGGATCTCTGAGGCCTTGTTAAGCATGATCAAACGTAAAAAATGGTTATTGAGAAAGGCGAAACATGTTAGAACCAATCAACGTTTCCAGCAATATGTTACAGCCTATTGTCAGAAAGTAAAAAAGAAAACATTGCGGCTCGCGTAGCTTATTATAAAAATAGATTTGATAACTGTTCCGGTGACTCCAAACTTACGTGGCGTACTATCAATGACATTTTAAGTAAAAATTCGTCAAAGATTAAGCTCATTAATTCTATTAACTCATCTAATAATGATCTTTTAACGGATGCGTCTGATATTGCCAATGAGTTCAGCAATTATTTTGGGAGTATTGCGTCAAATTTGAAGTCTAGTCTCCCATTAAATAATAGGAATTCTATGGAGTCTGACGGCGATTATGTTGAGCAATCTTTTTTTTTCATTCAATTGACGATCTTGAAGTTTCTAAAGCCATTGCTTCTTTAAAATCAAGAAACTCTTACGATATATTCGGTTGTAGCAATTACTTAATTAAAAGTTCCGCTGGTCTTATATGTGCTCCTTTATGTCATATTTTTAATTGTTGTTTTAGAACTGGTATTGTTCCTGAAATTTTGAAATCAGCAATTGTGCTACCTCTTCATAAAAATGGTTCCAGATGCGACTTAAATAATTACCGGCCTATTGCTTTAGAGCCAGTCCTGTTAAAAATAATGGAAAAAATTATTAAATGTAGAATGGTTGTATTTCTAGAGAAGCATAGTGTTATAAGTTGTTGTCAGCACGGTTTTCGCAGTGGGTTTTCCACGGAGTCTGCATTAATTGAATTTTTAAATAGCGTGCATGCATCGCTAAATAATTCTGAATCGTGCGCTGGGCTTTTTGTTGACATAAAAAAAGCCTTTAACATGGTTGATCATAACCTCCTATTGCATAAGCTTTCTAAAATTGGTTTCAGAGGAAACATTAATAATTGGTTTAAATCGTATCTTGCAAATCGTAATCATGTTGTTAAGGTGAATGGAACTATGGGCAACCCTTATGTCTTAAACATTGGTGTTCCTCAAGGTTCTGTCTTGGGGCCACTTCTATTTCTGATATACGTAAACTCAATTTTTAGTGCAAATTTGGCAGGCTCTATGGTTGCCTTTGCCGATGATATGAGCTTATGCTATCGTGGGTCCTCACAAACTGATGTTTGCCATAAAATTGCAGCCGATCTTTTAGTTTTAAGGAAATGGTTTGACCACCATTTTCTAATTTTAAGTGATAAAACTAAGTTTATGCATTTTAGTTTGGATAGCAGTAGTTTACATTCACCGATAACGTATCATTCCAGTTTTTGTAATGCTGTTAATTGCTCCAGCTCGTGCATTTCCATTGAAACTGTTGACAGCTTCAAGTACCTTGGAGTTATTGTTGATTGTAATCTGAATTGGAAGCAACATGTCGATAAAATAAAAAAGTCACTTAGCAATGCGTTTCGAGCTTTATATCTATTAAGACCAGTAGCACCCAAATCGATATTGTTAAAATTCTACTATGCTTGCATTAACTCTAGGCTTGAATATGCGTTATCGTGTTGGGGTGGTTGCTATCATTAAACTTTAAAAATTCTCATAATTGTTCAGAAATATGCTATTCGTATTATGTGTTTTAAGTCTTCACGGGTTTCTGCTTGGCCATTATTTTTGAGTTGCAAAGTTTTACCATTACAACATCTATATGTTTATAAGGTTTTACGTTTATTTTATTTGAGTAGTGGGCATCGATTATTGAGAGCAAATGTGCGATACAATATTAGGAACAATGATCGTTTCTTATTTGTTGTTCCACATTTTTTTAGTGTACATTTTAGAAAATATTTCCTGGTAACTGCCATTCCTTATTCAACCAACTTCCATTTAGCATTCGACAACAAATAAATTCGAAATCATTTCTACAGGCACTTAAAGTTTGGCTTTTTGAGCACCCTAATATCGATTTTATATTTAGAGTTTTAGTCTGATGAAGTTTAATTTTAGTTTTAATTCTATTTATCTTTTTATTTTTTATATTTTATTGTTATGTTTTTATTTCGTATGTTATCATAACCATTTATCGTAAATTGTTCTTTGTTAAAGGGTAGATCAATACTGCCGTTAAATCGGTGATGATTACCCTACTCATTTATTTTCATTTTGTATTTTAATATTATATGTGAGCAAAAATTGTACTGAAAATAAATGATAAGCCTGTGTGCTTCAATAAAAAAAAAAAATATTAGTATTGACAGTTCGTACTTGATAGTCGTGAAGTAGACACGTGGCAAATTTATTATGGAAAAATATTCGATAAACCATCGTGTTTTAATCGTTAAAACATTTTATCAAAATCAATCATCGATTACTATACCGATGAGATAGTTACGTGAAATTTTTGGGAGAAACAACGTGCCAACAAAACGCACTATTTATCGTGTAGTGAATGATTTCGAAGAAAGAGGGTCTGTAAGTGATAGGCCTAAGCATGGGCCACAACGTACTGCAAGATCGGCTGAAAACATTACTGCTGTTCAAGAAAGTGTTCAAAACAATCCATCAACCTCAATTCGACGCCGTGCTCAGGAGCTTGGTCTTCAAAGAACAAGTTTGCCCACAATTTTGCACAATGATTTGCATTTTCTTCCATTTAAGATTCAGTTGACACAAGAGCTTCTTCCACAAGACCATTTACGCCGCCATACATATGCCAATAGGATGTTAAAGCTTGCCCATGACAACCCCGATTTTCATGAAAAAATCATAATGAGTGACGAGGCACATTTTCATTTAAATGGATATGTGAATAAACAGAATAGTCGGTTCTGGGCAATGAAAAACCCTCACATTATTCATCAGTCACCTTTACATCCATTAAAAGTGACAGTCTGGTGTGCAATTTGGTCAGGAGGAATCATTGGACTTTACTTCTTTGAAAATAAAAACGGCGTAACGGTAACTGTGTATGGGGAGCGATATCGTGATATGATTGAAAACGTATTAACGCCACAACTGCATACTTTGGGCTTGATTAACATGTGGTATCAACAAGACGGTGCCACATCGCATACAGCCAGGATTACAATGGAATTACTGCGAGAACTCTTTCCACAACAAGTTATTTCAAAAAATGGTGATGTTGATTGGCCTCCACGGTCGCCTGATTTGACTGCTCCGGACTTCATTTAGTGGGGATATCTAAAAAACAAGGCTTATGCAAACAAACCAGAAACGCTTGACAAACAAAATTTTCGCGATGAAATTAATGAAATATCGCATGAAATGTGTGAGAATGTAATGAAAAATGTGGTCCAAAGGGCTCGCAGTTGTGAGGCTAACAGAGTCGGACATTTATCTGATATTGTATTCCATACATAATTGCCGACATTAAATAAAACATTTATCAATATAAGATCCATTCTCTTTCATTTAATCAAAAATCATAAACAAACAAAGTAGTATACCTTCCCGGCGGACACCCTGTATTAGAAACACACAATGTTGTAATATTTACCAATACTAATATTTATTGTGATATATATAAGTCTTGTTCCAAATACTCATTTTCGTTTTAAGTGTGTTAGTTTTATTATTAGGTGGTTATTGGAACGTAACTAAACGATGTTGGAACGTTCCAATGTCCGTTCCTAAAACGTTTGCGCTACGTTGTAGGCACGTGCATTGCTACCAAAAATCATTCGCCAAATAGGTCCCTGGCATAGTGACTGGTACGTACCAAGCACTGTGCCAAAACACATCAAAGTAATATTTTGGAGTGCCCGGAACGTAAAACCGACTTGAATTGTTACTTGGGATCACACTTCCGATTACAGTAATATTTTGGTACAAATTCTGCAATGTTCTTTAAATGGTCAAATAAAGTGTTTCACTCGTATCAGAATTCTTCTAGAAAACCCGAGAGATTCGAGGAATACGGAAGATTCATTCCATAAGAACGATCAGATAATATTGAAATTCTGCTACAAACTTTGGTTGTCAAAACTAAATAACTCAAATTCATGAAATGACTATTTTATGTTCACTTTTACCACGTTTTTATTTAAACAAATTAACAAAATTGAGAATATATACTTTCTAAGATTAAATAAATGTTTGGCAACCTTGTTCTTTGTGAAGGTGGGCGTGTCATCGCAAGATTGTCATTCAAGTTCAAGTACTTTTAAGTAACAACCAGAAAACCATTTCTCAGTTAAACGCGTTGCTTGTACATATACAACGAATTCTGTAGCAATAGGAAAAAACGTAATAACTCATTTGTTGCACTTTTCCAGGGGTGCCTTTTTAAGGTATAAATTTAATTTCGAAAAAAATTGTTAACATTAAAGATGTGTTTTCTTTGAAAATGAATGCTTACTGTTGCTACCTTTGTACCACAAAGTTTCACCTATGTTAACCAATCTCCGTGAAAAGCTTAATTGAAACAGATATACTGATTTTCCAAACCAGAATTTATAAATAAGCTAAGAATAATTAAAATATGCTTCGTTTATAAAATGAAAACCTGACTTTCCTTGTTATAATCAAACTTTATTGATAACAACTTGAAAATTTTCATTAGGTATAATCCACTGCTTTGTAGAATAAAACCTAACCCCTTATAAAAGGCTATTGAAATGCCATATTAAATAGCATTCTATAATGTAGGTAATACAAATGGCAATTACAAAAATTAATATGCAGCGAGAATTTAGAATACGAACACAGTTAAGGGATCCTCAACAGAGTGAAATTGATAATTTTAGTGATAACTTACAAATATTGTCTTGTAACCAAAAATGTAAAAATCTTTTCTTTTTTTTCAATAAAATATACAAAATTATGAAATCCAAAAATTAAAAATTCATCCAAACATTTAAATTGAGGGGTCTAAATGCAAAAACCGATAAAACCAGTTTTTTTCAAAAATTACTTATGTACGAGTATATCACTGAACGCAGCTCGAATGGTACAATTCGAATTTAGAAACGTATATCAGCAAAGAACGATAACTATCGTGTTAATTGCATTGTAACTTTGCAAAGAAATTCAAAACCCGATATTTCCATACCGAAATAAAATTACCTTAACATGGAATCTGTTACACAAAATATTGAACCTGCGACCGCAGGAAATGCTCGAAAAAGTCAAGCAATCCTGCCCATTCCAAGCATAATCAATAAAAACGGGAAAGGTAAGTAACGACTATAATAGTAGACTAAATTATAATTATAAGTAGATTATTTAAACTTTCTATTGTTACTGTCCTAGGTATAAAGCTAAATGATTACCGAAATTTCCAGCATATTAACATGTAGCCGGGTCATTAAAACTATTTTGTAGCAATCTCACAATGAAGGATATAATGAATTTTCACGCGCGACTTTACAAATACACAACCAAAATCGACCAAGACTTATTTATTCTAAACCATTTGCATTCCAAAACGCCAGAAAGACCAAGAGTTGTAGAAGATTCGCAAAAAAATCGTTCCGTCAGTATGAAGTATTTTATTGTTTGTTTGTTTGTTTTGACACACAAAAAAAAGCATTTGCCAAAAGGCATTCTTAAAAATAAGTATTCGGAAAGATCGTGTTTGTAACATTGGTAAGCAATTCCAAGAAAATGCGACTCTGCCTAAGGAAAGACGAGGAGGAGATCAAACTTCCCACACGCAGCTAAACAAAATGCTGTATAAGATAGCGGAAATTTCTCAGCGGAAAATAAGAGATTTCGCCACTCGCCGCAAGTGGCAGCACAATCACAAAAGAGAATTTAATTTGTTATATAATTACCAGCGGAAATTTATTATTCATTTTGTATCTCTTTTTTTACTAAATAAAACATCCCAGCGGAATAAAATATTAAAAGTGATCCTTAAAATGACAAATTGATTGATCTCCGAAGTAAAGGAACTCGGTAAATGAAATCTTGAAATTTAACAATATTCCGTCCTTCCGCCATACTAAAAGAATGACGATGAAATTTGGATAAAATTATTGATCAGGGGTCCAAAACTTAGGAAAAAATTCTAGGATCTGTTCATGCTGGACTAAACTAGACCATTTCATAACCAATCCTTTTGAAAGTTTAAATTTTTTTATCAATTTATTATCAGTTTTTGGCCAATATCTCAAAAACTTCCACTAGTAACCAATACTTTCGGTTGTTTTTCTAATAGCTTAGGTCATACTGAGACTACGAGGAAAATTTGGGGAAAATTGATGGATTAGAATTTTCACTATAATTTTTTGATTTTCTGCGGACATATAAGTTATTTTCAGTTTTTGGCCGATATCTCAAAAACTTTCACTAGTAACCAATACTTTCGATTGTTTTTCTAATAGCTTAGATCATACTGAGACTACGAGGAAAATTTGGGGAAAATTGATGGATTAGAATTTTCACTATAATTTTTTGATTTTCTGCGGCCATATAAGTTATTTTCAGTTTTTGGCCGATATCTCAAAAACTTCCACTAGTAACCAATACTTTCGATTGTTTTTCTAATAGCTTAGGTCATACTGAGACTACGAGCAAAATTTAGGGAAAATTGATGGATTAGAATTTTCACTATAATTTTTTGATATTCTGCGGTCATACAAGTTATTTTCAGTTTTTGGCCGATATCTCAAAAACTTCCGCTAGTAACCAATACTTTCGATTGTGTTTCTAATAGCTTAGGTCATACTGAGACTACGAGCAAAATTCGGGGAAAATTGATGGATTAGAGTTTTCACTATAATTTTTTGATTTTCTGCGGCCATATAAGTTATTTTCAGTTTTTGGCCGATATCTCAAAAACTTCCACTAGTAACCAATACTTTCGATTGTTTTTCTAATAGCTTAGGTATATGGCCGCAGAAAATCAAAAAATTATAGTGAAAACTCTAATCCATCAATTTTCCCCGAATTTTCCTCGTAGTCTCAGTATGACCTAAGCTATTAGAAAAACAACCGAAAGTATTGGTTACTAGTGGAAGTTTTTGAGATATTGGCCAAAAACTGATAATAAATTGATAAAAAAATTTAAACTTTCAAAAGGATTGGTTATGAAATGGCCTTGTTTAGTCCAGCATGAACAGATCCTAGAATTTTTTCCTAAGTTTTGGACCCCTGATCAATACGTTTATCCAAATTTCATCGTCATTCTTTTAGAATGGCGGAAAGACGGAATATTGTTAAATTTCAAGATTTCATTTACCGAGTTCCTTTACTTCGGAGATCAATCAATTTGTCATTTTAAGGATCACTTTTAATATTTTACTCCGCTGGGATGTTTTATTTAGTAAAAAAAGAGATACAAAATGAATAATAAATTTCCGCTGGTAATTATATAACAATTTAAATTCACTTTTGTGATTGTGCTGCCACTTGCGGCGAGTAGCGAAATCTCTTATTTTCCGCTGAGAAATTTCCGCTATCTTATACAGCATCTAAACAAAAAAATCGGTGAGACATTTTATTGAATCGTTACAATGTGCTGAAAGTCACTATTGTCGTTGGCAAACATAACGAAAATACCTGTCGTGCGAGCTGCCCATAAAAAAATTGTGGAGGATATACAACGAATTGAATGAGCCGGGTAGTGTGAAGGAATCGTTCAGTATTCAATAAAGAGTATAACATGAAATTTGGTTCACCATTAATAGCTGGTCGTTCCACCTACTTAAGATTCAAAGAGCGGCGAAAACTCATCACAGATCCTGATCAAAAACATGCATTAATAACGGAAAAAAGGTCCACCTTTTAAAGGCTTCCGCTTTCTATCGAATGCTTGGAGAACAAGCACCAGCTGTAATGATATTCTCATTTGATTGTGAGAAAAATTTGCCGATGCCTAAAATACCAGATCAGAAAGCGTATTATTCACGGCAATTCTACATGGAGAATTTTACCATAGTGCAAGGGACTATAACGATGGCACTAATTTTAACAATCAATTAAATATTCGTAACCAATAATTTATTTACAAGCGCTAACAATTTCATTTTGCGCAATAGGCTTTTCTCGAAGTAATGCCACCTATAATAATTACTCTTGATAATATTATTTTTTATAGAAAATTACCTTTATCCAGATGCTTGTATATTTTTATGCTTATATATACTACCAGCTGTTAATTATTGAGCTAGTATTGGTATCTGTTTCAGAAGGCGGGGAAAAAGCGCGCGACAGAATGACAAGCGAGGTGATAAGAAAGAAATCTACAGTTGGAGAGGAGTCAAGTTCGGAATTCGAGACCGTATGGATCTACCAAATAATAGGAAATATAAAAATTATAAAACTTAAGACTAAGACTTTACTCATTACAAAATTGTAAAAATATTAATCAATATTTAATAATTAGATGTCAATTAATAATTAGATGTTCTTCAACATCGAGAACTGTTTACTCAACCAATTAACTTAAAATAAGACGCGCATTGGGAGCCCAAGTACTATAGGACGAACTACAATATTTAAATTAATATTCACGGTACCAATAACGTCGAGCATCAATACATCGCTCGTTATATGAATTGGTGCGATTGCGGTTGCATCTCGTATGTAAATATTTTTTTTTGGTACGATTTTTGTTTTCTGCGTGATTATTCCTAATACATACTCTCATGTTTCTTGATCTAACGTATTTTTTTGTTTGAGCACACTACATGAAAACTATTGTAACATGGCTGTTGGTACGGCGGTAACGGGACCCCAAGCCGACTACGAGCTATCTATCGATACAGTGTGCAGCTACCGTACTATAGCTGAAATCAAGCCATGAGGTTACAGGACATCGAAAAGTCCTCTTACTCAGAATAGTGTATTTAACTACGCCTGGTCCGAAGTAGATAGACCTAGAAGTTCCAATGAAATTGCATCGGCTGTCTTTCACAGACTTAATGAGACTACCATTCCACCATGTGTAAAAGTAGTTAGGCTTATTGCCGACGGATGGGCAAAACAAGATACAGCCATGCTTACTATGCTAATCAAATGGTTCAGCACTATTGTATTTGGACATTTTCCAGCAATTCGGGAGAATTATTAAATTGTCGACGTATTGCAAAATAAATGATTGGCGCGAGCAGGTTAAGAAGAACGTAAAGTTGCCTGGGCAACGGCATTTTAAGTTTAACGGTGCTAAAAGAATGGTACTGATCAGAGGTGACAAGGCTGGTACCATTCTCGCCCGAGGGGAACCTATCTATATAGTTAACGTTAATAGCGAAAAATCAGTATTGAAAAAATCGAGTAAGCTGTCTGCAATAAAACCACAAGTCATACCTTTAGGCAACCATGTCACACCAGAGAAAGTTTCAGATGTCGAGGCTCTACTGAAAGCTTATTATGGTGACGAATGGCGCTATTCTAATAATCTATTATCTATTGTGGGACTGACCTACTATTAAAAATCTATGGTCTATAGCCTCCAAATCATCTTGCCACTGGGGAAAACACAGAAACATTGCTCCAACGAAACTATTTGCCTGGACATGAATCACTGTAAAATAACAAATTTTTTACACGTGGTGGAAGTCACAGTATGTTTATACAGATATGTTGATATTTCATTTCCGCCGCGATTTCCAATTCCTTTACCATGTATAGTAAGATTATAGGTCAACAACGGCCGCTTGTAAAATAATCCAGGTGTCTGAAGAAATGGCATAGGCAAACATTGCTGTAAGTCAAAAGTGTAAATTTTTGTAGAATTAACAGATTTTCAATATTTTGTCCTTTTCTTTAGCTTTATAAACATTATCGGCATCTGCATGATGGTTCTACTGATCGATTTTTAATAAGTTTTCATCTGATTCGGTATCCGCAACATTTTCCATCTACCATGCAAAGTGGATAGACGATTCAGATTACCGCATCTGCCATGAATCATGTTTCTGGTAACAATATTGAACAGTCGTTGATCAGTAGATGAATCTGGAATTTCCGCAGAAATTACACTATTGATTTCCTCAGGGCGTACTTTGTCGACTATTCCTCGCTTTTGCCATTCAACCGAATACATCCAGCAACGTGTACGACCGAATGCGTGTAATTTTGCAATGAAGCTTATTAAAGACTTCAATTTTTGTTGGAATATACGTGCTGTATGTAATGATGATGTATTGCATATATGATTCCATCATGATGGTGTATACATGATGGTGTAAGACCACATATATGATTCCATCAACTGACCTACAACTTTTTCAACTTGATTAAACGCTCGCGACTCATTGGATAGTTTACTTGATCAGCCTGTAATGGGTAGGCAGTTTGTACATCGCATATTTACCAGAATATACTGGATAAATTTAGTCCTGCCTCTGTATGGGTATAATTGCTCGTCGATCGTTACTGCATCGTATGGCACAAAATATTTATGGAGGTGAGCGTTTAGCATTACGAATAAATTTCTAATTGGTGCTGCTTTATCTTTCTTTTTCATTGTCAAAGCGAATGAACTGTGTTACTCGTATACTCCAAAATGTACATGTATGTGAAGTTAGCCCGAAAAGACTGCATTATCTTAAATTCTCATCCCGAAATAATTTTTACATCAGTATATTAAGCTTTTTGAAGTTGCAAAAAAATTAAATACTACATACATTGTAATAAAACTTAATAAATAAATATTTTGTTTATTTACCATACAAATATATATTATTACCAAAAATATATTAAAATAATAATAATTAAAAACGAAATCAAAAATTACGTTACATAGGATTACGTGGTTGCCCTCACAAAAATGTTCAAAAACTACTGCAAGTGCTGCTACAAAATATGATTAACATCACCAATCTACAATAAATATATACCTTCATTATCATATCAGTGGGATAGAAGGTTCATATTAACCCGAATCCCACTGTTGTCCCACTTCTATCCCACTGATATGGTAATGTGGGTAAATGGTTTAGATTTCTGGTGACCAACACTAACTCGAGGCATTAACCGAAGTGGTCGGATATCCCTGTGGAATCTGCTACAGAATAAAATGTAACACTAAAAATTTCAATTTTTTTGCTTTGATTTGTATGTGCGGACTCGGGTTAATATGAACCTTCTATCCCACTGATATGATAATGAAGGTATATATTTATTGTAGATTGGTGATGTTAATCATATTTTGTAGCAGCACTTGCAGTAGTTTTTGAACATTTTTGTGAGGGCAACCACGTAATCCTATGTAACGTAATTTTTGATTTCGTTTTTAATTATTATTATTTTAATATATTTTTGGTAATAATATATATTTGTATGGTAAATAAACAAAATATTTATTTATTAAGTTTTATTACAATGTATGTAGTATTTAATTTTTTTGCAAATTCAAAAAGCTTATACTGATGTAAACATTATTTCGGGATGAGAATTTAAGATAATGCAGTGTTTATAAATTTTTCGGGCTGGAACGAAAATATTAAACTTTTAGCAAGGACACATTTTTTTCGGGCTACTTTTCGGGCTAACTTCACATAAATAAAATGTACGATGACCCATGCTGGCCCTGTATAAATGATTTGAAAATGTTTTCCACAGATCTGTAGTATATTCGTAGTTCGATATAGATACGCCTGCAGTTATTATTATTCTAAGGAATGCAACGAACACTTCTTCATTCATAGGTTTCCAAACTTTACTCGATCCGATCTGTGCTTTGCGATTTGTTTCCCTCATTATGATGTTACACATTTCAGTTGTGAGATAACACTTAAATGTTTGAAGCAATGTGAGATTGATTGTTGATCTATGTGGTCCACCGTGTTGCTTCATAACATTAAGTGAGATACCTCTAAATCAATGAATCGGGGTGGATGCGATTCTTGCTCCTCATCTAAAGCATCACGATTGGCAGCAACAACGTTTCTGTCATCATCAGATTCAGTTAAATCATTTACAGTTTGCTCTATGTCACTTTCATCTAAAACTTCGTCAATCAACTGCCTGAGATATTCATATCTTGCCTTGTTCGTCATGCGTCGCATTCGGAGAACTTGACGCCCGTGATTAGCCATATCTGCTAAATCTAAAATTCTTCTATTTGGTCAAAACACAAAACCACAATAAATCCACAAATATAATTTTCCACTGAGATAAATTTTCGAACATATAACGTCACTAAAACTAAATATGAATTCAAATTCGTCAGCTGTTTTTACTACTCTAATTTTGGTTCGCAAATGTTCCCTTTACATATTCGTTCCTATGCTGATAAATTTTATACTCCCTCTATTCTATTCATTTTTTCGCCATTTTTCCAGTATGTGCGGGATTTCTAAATTGCTGTCATATCCTGTGTAAGGGTGCTGATGATGAGTCAGATGTTCTGCTTCTTTTGACTGTGTTATTGGTTTTCCCACATCTTTTACGTGTTCTTTAAATCGTGTAATAAATTTCCGACCAGTTTGTCCGAGTTTGTATACCCGGGTATGTTCGTTTAAGTAAAAGATGTAATAATGTATATTAAGTCCCAGAACGTCCCAATTGGCAATATAAAATTATTTTATTTTTTTGAAGTGCATATTTTTAGATATTTAGGCAGCTACTGAAGAGTTCAGTCTGCAAGGCACTCTCTGCTAGGTCGATTTTACCATTTAAAAAAACAAATACATACCCGGGTATGTCGTTCTGACACAAGGGTTAATACATCTTTGTCATCGGTATATTGGATGGTCTGTTACGATATGATGTCGACTTCACGTCTGTTATGTAACATCTTCGTCTTATGTCGGATGTAATTTTAGTTTAATCATTTTGTATTTAATACGTTTCGATATTTACTCCGGTATAATAAGGTACAAAAGAGTTGACATATTCAAATAAATTTTAAAATAAACGAAAATGGGTTAAAACAAAAATAATTTAATATTCTAACCCAAAATATTCATTATGGGTAATGATCCCCGCGGCATGATATCCGCAGTAATAACATCAAATTTTCAATTAAATTTATAAACAAAAAATCTAATTAAAATCGGATGAATGGCAGCACATACGCAAAAAATCTGTATAGATGAAATCACAACGGATATTAGAAGGAAATTAATTTTATGTCGGATCCGTAAGCAGTTTTTTTGTTATATGAAATTTTCAAAGCACACATTTATTAACCAATCATGTTCAACGAGTACACAGTTCTGTTACACAGAACACTGTATCTGTTAAACCCGTATACTATTCAAATGTATATAAAACTTTTATTTTATCAACTAGCACACAAATAATCTAACTAACAAGCAAAAGTTTAAAAACATTGATTGATTATGATTCGATATAATAAAAGCTTTTATGTTCACCCCATACCATTGGGTATAACGAATAGATAAATAAATTAATTAAAAACTAAAATTGAATTTTATACTATCGAAAATATTTATATTACGAGAACATAATATATCTATATGACAGTACGATGAAATCACACGGAATATGTATTCATATATCGTGCTATGCCCACAGGTAATTTTCTAATGAGTTTACAATTATACGGGTCTATATTATGTCATGTCGAATCCATTTAATCCAATATATTGTGGACTGGTTATTATTTTATTAATACGATTTGAGATTAGATTGAACAGCAAAACAAAAAATATTTATTATTACAACCGCATTGTAAATTTTACATGAATGTGACGTATACGTCATGTAACGTCAATTAATGTTAACTAGAAATAAAATTTGATTATTGATTAATTTTGAACTTTTATTCGACGGTGCTTTGTATTGAGGATTAGTTGGAATTAAATTTAATTTTATAACTAATATGTCAGAATTATATAGTTTGGGCGGTGTTACATACTCGTAGACCAAAATATTTATTTCCGCATTAATATATTTAATTTAGAAGAAGAATGAATCTCATTTCCTGAAAAAACAAGACAACTTTAAATATTTAACAGTTAAGCCAGACTCATCCATAGACATTCAACACTAATAAGAATGGCATACTAAAGAATATGCCACAGAAATCTATATCAGATACGCAATTATGAAGACACGGCGATGTGCACCTAATAAAATCTATAAATTTCTAGGCATTGTTGTTCCGTATTATCTACACCGCATAGATAATTAATACTCTACATATGTAGAGAATGTATTTAGACAGATTATTGGAGATGCTGGTAAGTAGCGTAACGGATACAACTATTGGCACTCTTAAGCAATTCTCATATAGTAACCGTTAGTAGTTGTATTAAGAACGGTATCATTACGATATAAATTTTATTATGTAACAGGTTATCCAGTTTTCTTGAAAATGGAAATTCTCCATTTTCAAAATAATAATTAAAAATATGTTTAATTTACTAAAATATGAAGGTGTTCCAAAAACTATATCTATTGGCATGGTCGTATATTAATTGGCACCTTTTTTTAGTACAATTATTGGCATGCCTATACCACAATTGGCATACCAAAAATTTACGTTTATTGGCACACTGATAATTTCCAACGATTATTCTAAAATAAAACATTCAACTTTATAAATAAAAAATATAACAAAAATATATTTCAAAATAAAATTACATGTATTTAATAAACAGCTATTAAAAATTATAATAGAAATAAATAGTCCTACTATTATAAGTTCTCGTTAATTCAATAAAAACTAGTGTAATTATCACAATCAATTTTCGAATATTAATCACAATATTTTGCATCCATTGCAAATAAGTCTTGGATTGTACTGTATTTTTAGTTTTATAAGACATTTAAGATGAAATGCTCTCGTACAACTTTGGCACTTTATGCCGAAATTCTCAGAACCAGAATTTCCCGTAAAGGCATAGGTGCAATGATAGCACATCTTTCCAGCTGCAGGTGAATTATCTCCAATGTCCAGTACCACATCAGTACAAAAAAGTTTACGAACATGATGATCTTTCGGTGGCTCACTAATAATCGACGCTCTGTGCGATGTAGAAAGTATATGTTTGAAGCCCGTTTTATCTTCTTTACGTATTTCTTTGTTTTTTAGGAACGGTTTGACAATGGTTTCATGAGGTATCGTTTTACCTAGAAGTTCATTTTGATCGTTTTTGATGCTTTGTAGTTTCTGTATCTGCTCAAACTTTTGCAGAGTGTCTTTGATTGGCTCCACGCTGCTTGACGTCGTCGTATTTGTAGTAGATTGCTATCTTCCGGAAAATTCATCCATTTCATTGAGTTTGATAATTGGTTCTACAATAGGTTCATTAAAATCGGGAGTCTCAACTAGACAACTTTTATTATTGCTATGACAATTTAACTGTTCGTAGATTCGCATGTCTCTATTTCCTTCAATACTACTCTGCCCTGTATTTTCAATTGCAACTAACACATTTGTAGAAGTTGTCGTACTTGAAAACTTCTTAGACTTTGCATTTTCTTTGTGTGGGCGTTTCGATTTATTCAGTTTTTCTGCATTTTTTAACTCCTTATTTTTCATTCGTAAAATTTTGCGGTTTTCCTTTTCTAATTCAATTTTTTTAAGTTGATCTTTTTTTAGTTGTGCTTGTTTTATCCACAGCGGAGAAGTAACCACATATGGCTTTTTAATTTTGTCCGTTTTGCAACCTTGTCTCAAGGGAGTCTCTGGCCAAGGTAGGAAATCATCAATTATTGCCGTAGTGCTTTGCGGAGGAACAGTTATGTATGTCACTGTTTGTAGTTCTGTGGACTGTTGAATGGGAATGACATTGGAAATATTTATAATTTCGTCATTTGCCGTACTTGGCGGATCTTGAATTATAAAAAATTCATCGATGGCACTGATGTCTATTTCTGAGGTTTCTATATTCTGATATTCAACGTGCGTTTGTGTTGATTTATCTGAAACACTTAGATTTAATTTTCCTTTAGATTTAAACTTGTTATATAAATCATATAAAATTACGAAATCTTCGTTGAAGCTATCTTTTTGAAGTTCACCTCGGTCGATACTTTCGAATAGTTGAATTTTGTTATCACCGATTGCTTCACACAGCGTTTGAAATCCATCGTCCGGTGATTTGGGATTTAGTCGACTGCCATATGTAGATTTAGACGATGGTCTTCCTAAGCATTTCGATAAATTAATTGCAAATTTGTTGAATGGAAAGAGGCCACATGCCTTGAAGCCCTTCTGAATAGTCTCTTTACGCACAGTACTTTCCACAACATCATATAATAATGGTGCAAATTTTTCTTTAGTTAAAGAGGCACTAGGATTATTACGTCGCCATTCTAAAACTTTCCGATTCCAAGACGTTTTCAACGGTTTGAATGCTGCCACATCAGCGGGCTGTAATATTCTAGTGGCATTTGCATATAATGCTACTAAAATAATTTGCAGTTTCACACACAGCTCACTCACAGGTAACGTTAGATGGGTTGAGTGCCCGTCAACAAAATATACAACGGGAAATTTAGTGCCCAGCTGCACTAAATACGGATGCAAAACCTTTGATATATACTCGTAAAATACTTGTTTTGTCATCCACCCGTTGTCACTGATTCCAATTCCCTATCCTTTAGGCAACGATTTACGAATTTCTTCCGGTATTCTTTTATATGGGTAGATTATCATGGGAGGGGTTAACACTCCGGCAGCAGAAAAGGTAAACATGACCGTTAAATTTGCTTTGGCCAATCCTTTGTCAATTTCGTATACATTTCGAGAGCCTCTCGCTGCTAAAACGTTTTTAGTTTTAGGACATAAAAGAAAATTCGTCTCGTCTCCGTTAAAAATTCGTGTTGGATCTTCTAATATATCATAATAGTCGTGATCTTTTAAAAAATTTTCTATTGAATCGAACCATGAATAAATATCTGAAGCAGCAACTGTAGCACTTGCTGCCGAAACAGGATCACTAGCTCGAAGCGATAGAGACGGATGTCGTTTTAAAAAAGCTTTAAACCAACCCTTTCCTGGAATTTTGTTCTCACCAAATAGATGAGGTCTATCAGTATCTTCTAAAAATTATTTTACTGCTGTAACAACATCCTCGTTTCGCTTCGGGAATCCTTTTTGTTGGGAAATTTTTATCCATTCAACAATGCGTTGCTTTTCTTCTTCGGTTAGGATTGTTGGTGGGCCTGGTCGAGCTTTAGAAAATAAGTAAGTACAAATAAGTGCAACAGTACGTATAAATACACGAGAGCAATCTTCTAATTTCTTGAAGAAATGGAGAATGAATAATCTCTCTTTTGAATGTCGAGATGCATTAACCGATTTTAATTCCTCAAAATGTTTTTTTAAACCACTTACGAATTCGGATTGTGAAATTGCAGAATTTGGTGGTTCAATGAATTGCCCAGGAACTGTGACGGTACTTCCATATACCAACTCTGCAGGAGTAGTTTTTAACTCCTCACTAAATTAACTACTTAAATCTAACAACACTAGAGGTAATATTTCCGTCCAATCTGTTCTATTATAACACATAATTGCTGCCTTTAACGTCCGGTGCCAACGTTCTATCAGTCCGTTGCATTTAGGGTTATACGACGTAGTACGTCTTCTCTCAACTCCTAATAGCTGCGACAATTCCGCGAAAAGATTCGAATCGAATTGAGATCCTGATCCGTTACTATAAAATGTGGAACACCAAATCGAGCTATCCAATTCGTAAAAAATGCACTTGCCACCGTATTTGCGTTGATATCTGGTATAGGAATTGCTTCTGCACAGCGAGTATATCTATCAATCATAATCATCACATTTTTGATTATTTGATACGGGTAACGGTCCAACTAAATCAATATGAACCTCATTAAAACGTTCCTTAGTAACCTCGAAATTACCAATTGGTGCTTGTGTGTGTCTCACAACTTTAGATTTTTGGCAAGCCAAACATGCTTGTGCCAATTCTCTAACGTCTTTCATAATTGAAGGCCAAACAACATGATTCGACAATAATTTAACTGAAGCTTTTACTCCGGGATATGACAGATTGTGTAGCGACTCAAATACGTTCCTCCTCCATTCTCTAGTGATGAAAGATCTTGTTTGCCCCGTCGATATGTCACAGTAAATGAATTGTTCTGTGTTAAAAGCCAACGGTCGTCGTACTAAAATCCCAGAGTTCTCGTCTTGCAGTATGTCATTCCCTTCTGAGTCCTGTAACTGATCTGTAGCAAGTTCGTTATAGTCAATAGTCTCGTGTATGTTAATGGTTCTACTCTAGATAATGCATCAGCTATTATATTATCTGTACCCGTTACATGTTGTAAGTTCGTTGTAAACTGTCCAATAAAGTCTATTTGACGTCTCTGTCTTGGTGATGCTTTGTCCAAATTTTGTTGAAAGGCGTAAATGAGAGGTTTATGGTCCGTGATGAGGATGACAATTCGTCCCTCAAGAAATAATCGGATGTACTTTACACCTAAATAAGAAGCTAACAACTCTCGTTCATAGGTGCTGTATTTTTCTGTGTCTCGGTTAATCTGACGGAATAGCCCAGTGGTTGCCAAACCTCATTTACCAATTGCTGCATGACCGCACTGACAATTTTGCTGACATATCTTGATGAGCCAGATGTGTGGCATCACTTAATTTAGACTTACATTTCCCGAATGCTAATACTGACTTTTCTGTCCAAACGATTGGTGCTTTACTATTTATTGTATACCCTTTTAAGAAATCGTTTAAAATAGCTTGGTCATGTGCCGCGGATGGAACGAATCTTCTATAAATTGAATCATCCCCAAAATCGTTTTAACTGCTGAACGTTAACAGGCTGTGGATAACTAAGAATAATTTCTACACTCGCTGGAGACGGTAAAATCCCATTCTGATTTACCAAATGTCCCAGAAAAGAGATTTCCTGTTGTGCAAATACACATTTGTCGAGCTTAATAACTATACCATTTTCGGCTAAGCGTTTGAATACCTGTTCCACATGTGGTATATGTTCACTCAACGAGATACACGAAACAGAATGATAATCCCCTCAATACTGAATGCATCAGTCGCTGAAACGACTGTGCCGCATTTCGAAGGCCGAATGTCATTCTGTTAAACTCGAAAAGACCAAATAGTGTTGCGATGGCTGTTTTGGGTACGTCTCGTGGCTCTATGGGAATTTGATGATATGCACGAACCAAGTCTATCGTTGTAAATACTGTGCATCCTGCTCATTGAAATGAGAAATCTTGTAGGTGTGGCACGGAATAGTTACCAGGAGTTGTCACATTGTTTAATGCCCTGTAATCGCCACAGGGTCTCCACTCACCATTTTTCTTAGAAACTACATGCAGAGGACTGGCCCATTTACTTTCGGTAGGACTACAGATGCCTTGAGCCATCATACTCTCGAAATGTTCCCTCGCTATTTTTAATTTATCGGGAGCCAAGTGCCTCGTCTTACACATAACTGGTGGCCTCGTGTCTCCAAGCAATGCGTCACATTATGTTTAGGAGTATTCATATTACCTGATTCCCGTGTAATTACTTCGAATTTACTTAATAATTTATCTATATCTGAATTAATTTTGATTTTGTCAACCAATGCTAGAGAAAAACTTTGATTTTATGTGATGGATCTTACTGTGAACGATTTTTATTTCAAATAACTACGAGTTTCGTTACTTTAGAGAAAGATAGAGTAAATGAGAGAAACAAGCATTAAAGCAATAAAATATTCCAAATGCAATTTTATTTTAAATGTCAGTTTACATCATTGTGTTGACAAAAAACAATAGCTCCACGTTTAAAGTTTCTAGAGAAAAACTTTAGTTTTTAAGTAATTATCAAAGAGTGTAAAAAAGTGGGGTTCAACATTAAGGTACACTAACCAACTAACAAAAAATTTTACTCCGCTAATGAGATGTAACCAATTAAAAATATTGGACGAAAATCCGCCTTGTCAAATCACCAAATTTCAAATTTACGAAAAATGGTAAGCAAAACGACGCAGTAACATTTGAAACAAAGGTTGGGGTAGGATTTACAAAGGAACCGAAGCGTCACAACATGTCGTCGCAAACAATCACGAAAGACACCAGCACTCCTTGGGCCTTTACCGACTTCTAAAAGGAGATAAATGGAAGAAATATCTTATTGGTTTTATTTAACGAATGCCGATGGCCAAAGAAGTGTGCCATTTTTGAGTGGCGGCTAAACTAAAGCAGAATTAGTTCCCTTCACAAAAACGTTTCATCCGAAAGGCTGCATGGTTATCTTAGGAATATCCAATTTTGACACAACCGTACCCATTTTCGTTGAACCAAGCACTAAGATAAATTCAGATTATTACAAAAGCCACTGTCTAAAACAAGCTCAAAAAACCAGCAAAGGCCGTGGAAATAAGTCCTACAAGGGGTATATCTGCATCTTCATCTGGCTCAGTACCAAAGCAGTTCACATCTGATTTAACTACGGAAGGATTCATAAGCACCTTTAGGCGATTCACTGCACCGCGAGGCAACGTCGCCCATATATACAGCGGCAATGGAACCAACTTTGTAGGAGCTAGCAAACTAATGAAGCCCATCAATTGGCATTTTATTCCTCCTTCAGCACCACACTTTGGGGGAGTGTGGGAAGCAGGAATTAAGTCCATCAAAACTCATCTTAAAAAATGTATAGGCGATACGAGGTTAACATTCGAGAAATGGACAACTTCACTAAACCAGTTAGAAGCGTTCCTAAATTCCAGGCCACTCTGCCAATTAACTGAGGATCCAGAATCCCTCGAGGTGTTAACACCAGGCCATTTCTTAATTGGAAATTCACTTACAGCTCCTCCAGAAAAAGAACATACACACGCCCCAAAAAACTTTTCATCCCGATGAAGAGTGGTGCAGAACATGCAGTCGCAGTTTTGGGAAAAGTGGACAAGAGATTACTTACATCGTCTACAGCAAAGGCCCAAATGGCGAAATGAATCAAAAACCATCGTCAAAGGTGACGTTGTCTTATTACGAGATGAACTGTTACTCCAACCAGATGGAAGCTAGGCCGAATTCTGCAGTTACATACCGACAGGGATGGACTAAGCCGGGTCAAAACTGTGAAAACCACTGATCATCCCAACGCCAGGAGAACAATAACAAAGGTGTCACCATTGCCTATCCAACAACCAAAAAGTGAGGGAGAGAGTGAGAAATTACAGGACATAGCGAACCATTCCGCTCGCCGACAACAACCAAGTCGTCACGCAAAACAAAACCGAAGTCCTGCCAATCAAAAGAATCTTACTCTACTTGAAACAGCCTGCAGCAATGTAATCTCCAACTGTGACCTCTTCACACAACAATTACAGTGGCAATTCAATAACATAAAACAAGACAACGACTTCCTAATACGCAACGACTTAAACTATCACAAAAGAAAACGGGGATTGGGTGATACCATTGGCAAAATAGCTGGGGACATGTTCGGGATCCTATCTCAAAGGGAAGCGGAGCAATATGAAGAAGAGTTTGAACGAATTCAACGCAATGAAGAATACACCTTAAAATTGTTAAAAATTCAAACATCTATCATCGACAATACGGTGAAGTTATTCAAACACAGCAGCGATATAACCGCCCAACAATTAAAATAACTCGTGAACGCACGTACTCAATCACATCATTCATCCCTCGTTGTTACCTCCCGTACAGATTCAGCAAGAACTAGCAAAGATATTGAAGCATGTGCCAAAATCAACTATTCTTCCCGGACACGGACTCTTGAAGTTACACCATTTATACCAATTAATGACGGTTAGAACCCGCGTAACCCAGTCAAATGGCATCATCGCATGAACATACAACTTATATGAAATAATTCCAGTCCCAGTCATCATAAATAACACTTAGCTGCGAATATTGTCATCAACAAAATATCTACTTGTCGACCAATACCGTGAACGCTTCGCACCCATCTCCTCGAAGCTAAAACAAAATTCTTTTTTGCGACATTTCCACAATATACACTCGTCAAAGTGGTTATAATCAATGCGAAATATCCATGTTCTTAGGCGCACCAACTCAACAGGAATCCTGTGCATTGGAAGTGACCACACCTCACAACTTCTTCATCCTTCATGCAGGAAATCAATGGATTTTCAGAACCAAACAACCAATGATAATCGAGTCAATATGCGGACCATCAACATCAAAAATGTACTGGAATACTACGGCATCCTAGCACTACAGCCAGGATGTACACGCAGGAGTAATAATTTACCTCTAATATGCTAGCATCAATAGAATCAGCGAAATAGTTGACGCCTTTATTTATACCGTTATTTAGTATATCATCCTCCATAACTAGGACACGACCTTCAATAAACCACCATTTTAACCTCAACATTACAACTCCAGATACAAGACTGTTGGAGCAAGAAATGCGGGGCCAACAAATGGACGAATCAAAGTCATTGGATTCGCATCATATCAATCATTACGTCATGTCTCACCTAATGTTCGGCGAAAATCAATCCGCTAGTTTAAAGTCCATAAATATTGATGTAATTCAACTTCAACTGAGACAAGAACGTCGCCACCTGTTAAACAACTAAATCGTCAATTTCCGCACATTAATTACGAGCAGTAAATCGTAATAATTAAAAGTGCCATCGGTTTGAGAAAAATTCATAAAATATAGGTACTTGTACGTGGGCATAAATCATTATGGGAAATGTAACGTGAATGAAAAGCAGTAGTTTACCACAAGTGTGTTAAGCAACAATTACTTGTCATACAACTGGACTATTTACTACTAATTATACTTGTATATAAATAATGTGTTTGCAATAATATAACATTTATTCAAATCGGAGTGTAATAAAATGTAAGTATGTACATTTAATAAATAATTAATAAAATTTATGAGTTCGCGTCATTAGTCATATACGTTCGAGTATATCTAACCAAACCACAACACTTTTACTTTTGATATGTGCTAGAATGTGCGGTTCAAAGATTCAGGAAGTCATTTTCTCCCATATGTGCGGTTCGTTCGCTAATGAATCGTTTGTTTGAATTAGCGCCAATCTACGTATTTACATTCAAATCAATCAAAACTTTAATCCTTGGCAAATTTTTGAAAGCTCTAAGCATATTTTGGCACTGAATAAATTATAAATTTAGAAATTCATACCAAAGACCTGATAGCTCATTAATATCTCTACATAATCATTAATTAATCTTGATTATTAAAATCAAGATCAATGATATAGCAATTAAGGTAGATTTTGTAGATCTAAAATGTAAAATATTAGATAATCAATCTGAGCATGTACGTATCTTTACGTAAAGACACCGTTTTTATCACAATATACATCTCACGATTGATGTCGACTGATATAATGAGCATATCAAAATAGAAATAATAGATTGAAGGTGTGGTTAGATACGGTATATTGGACTGAATAATACATAATGGTAACAGTAACATTTAGAATTGAATGAAATTAAGACGTCAATCTATAATTTCTCCGTATATGGTTTACAGTGTACTTAGTATGAGATTCTGATAAAACTGCTTAAGGTGCTGCTCATAGTTATGATTCGAACAATGTAAGGAATAATTAGTATTGCATATTACTTCTGAATATCAAGGCGATCGCAATTGTGTAAAATATTTCACATAAACATCATTGATGCATAAAATTGACGTTGATAGGTCGTCAATGACTTTGAATAATAAAATGCTTTACGATATGAGTATGGGAAAATGTTAGATTTTCGTAACTGGAATTTTATAACTCTGAAATTTATGGTTTTATAATATATTGGTTTGCAGCATTTGTGCATGTTATATAATTTGCGATATAACCCTGTGCTGAGTGTGAAATTTAGAGTACTCAATTAAGAATATTGTCTTGAATTTTGATAAAAAAAATTCAAGCAGGGATGGGGAAAGTAGATCACTCAGTGTAGTCTACGCGATTGTAGACAGGTGATCTATTTTGCAGATTATATGGCGACTTTTTGCGTCGTCCAACGTCAGCAACCTAGACAATGATATTGGAAATTTAATTCTCTTATTACCTAATTATCGTATAAGCCAAATAAGTTTACATTTTAATACCAAATCAAATAAATTATCGTTATTAAATGAACGACTCCAACGCTGATCTAAGCGGACCACCGGAGATGTTCTACATTCGATTATATTCAACAGAATAAAGCGAATTGCACACTATTGGAATAATAATTACTTAAACCTAATTCTAAGTATTGCAAACTGCTCGCACAGAAACAACAAATAAACCACCAGAATCAATGCTTGGTTTATTTCCCACGGAGTTAATAATATCCAGCAAACAAATGAATTGACAACTTCGATAAACTTCATTTAACCACTCTTTATAGTACAAACAAACCACAATCCATCCGACCAATTGTCTGACTCAGAATGTTTTTCCAACGTACCCTTGCCAAAGTGCCAAAGGCCAGTTAGATGCAGGGAAATTTCCTACTTTTAATAGAACCAGAGCACCGATTTCTATTTCCGGTTCCATGTGCATTCATTTCGGGCGTTGTTGTAAACGACCTACATAATCTGTAGACCAGCCGGTCAATTGCCATCGGGAAGAGTGATTCTCGTTCCAGTTGGATATGCTCGGTTCAGGAATCTAATTAATTTGCATCACCTATTAGGAAATGACCAGGTGTCAGGACAGTGAGGTCATTCGGATTATTTATGATGGGACATAATGGTCTTGTATTTAGCGCACCCTCAATTTGCGTATATACGTCAATTTGTTATCACCAAGGATCCTCCGAAGATGGAACATTATTGATTTTACAACCTCTTTCCACAAACCGCCGAAATATGAGGAGATCCGGGTGGAATAAAATGCAATTTTATTCCGTCGTTTGCTAGATTTTCAGCAATGTCGAATTGTAAACTGATGTGAAGTTCATGGACAAAACCTTTTGGACAAAAAATTATGCGAGTGTTCATTGTGAAGTTTTTGGAAAAAATTTTATTTCTTGGACAACAATTTATGGAAGTGTGCAATTTTAACAGTGTATTTATTTTATATTAAAATAATTCCAAAAAATTATTATAATAAATATTGATAAAATAAAAGAAATTTTAGAAATTAAAAAATCTGATATGCTCATCATTATAAATTTTTAAGTAAATAAATGTATCACGTACCATACTGTATAAAATGATACACCAAATAGCAAAAATCTGAGAGATTGGCTCGCATAGTGACTAATTACGCTCGGAAGGGGACACATTGGGCTATTTAAGTCAGTAAGCCTTATCTCGATATGATGAATAAGGCTCGTGAATAGAATTTTTAAAGTTTTTCCAATACAGCGACTACACGACTCCGCGGATGTTCTACTACTCCAAGCCAAATAGCAAAAATCTCAGGGATTGGCTCGCATAGTGACAATATTTGTTCGATAGTGGACACCTTAGGCGATTTGAGCCAGTAAGCTTTATCTCGATATGATGAACAAGGCTCGTGATTCGAATTTTTAAAGTGTTTCCAATACAGCGAGCGAGATGCATATGCATATCCACAGATGTTCTACTACACTAAGCCAAATAGCCAAAATCCCAGAAATTCGCTCGCATATTGACTATTCACACTCGAAAGGGGACACATTGGGCTATTTAATTCCGTAAACCTTATCTCGATTTGATGAAACAGACTCGTGAATCGAATTTTTAAAGTTTTTCCAATACAGCGACTACACAAATCCGCGGATGTTCTAAGCCAAATAGAAATAACCTTAGAGATTGGCTCGCATAGTGACTTTATACATTCGAAAGGGTACACATTGAGCTATTTAAATCAGTAAGCGTTATCTCGATAGGATGACCGAGGCTCGTGAATCGAATTTTTATATTTTTGCCCGAATCATAGAACCCATTGGTCCTTTAAGTCCAGCCAAGAATGTGTTAAGGCATATTTCTTGGTATAGTTCGCGTTTAATTTCACGTGATTGATTATTGTGCTCTGAATGTCGACGATACGAGCAAATTATTTTTATATCGTGATTAAATTATCTCTTATGGCTTCCCACTCAAGCGGTGTGCCATACATTGTTAAGACTTCATTAGCCTCACTCACTATTTTGATCCTAACCGCTCTAACATAGATTTTTGAGCAGGGATGTCCGTCTATGGCATTGCACAAAGACAGGATTTTCTCTACGAATGAATACTCTCTATGAATTCATAGAGAGTGTGCATTTTGAATAAATCGTTAACACCGTTGTCACAATTATTGTCACCATTTATCGACCTATTTGTAGTTTTAGACTTTTTGATATGATTGATATTTTCCGTGAGTTTACAAGTTGAATTGAAGTTTTCTGTTAAATTTTTTAATGTTGATTTCTAAAAATTCTATAACCCGATTCTATGGGTTCCTCGTCCGTTAAATCGTTCGTTTTAAATGCACTTAATGTATTTGTAATTTTACCCTTTCCAGTCATAAAGTTTCATAATTTATTGATGGCCGGATTTGTTGGTGACGTTTACTTGCAATCCAAAATGGCCAGAGATTAGCAGTTATTGCATTCCAGTCAACCACCAAGCGATCGTCACGACGTTACTTCAGAGTGTTCAAACAAAAAATCAGATGTTTAATGAACTTCATTGCGAAACAACGTGTAAACGGTACTGTTCAATGCTGGCTGTAATTAGTCGAGTGGTAGAAAAGGGGTTTACCACACGCATACATTTTTCTTTGGATGGTGGACAAAATTGCACCAGACAAAATTAATGACATCATTTCCGCCGAAATTCTTGATCCTGAGATAGATGCTGAGTTGCACGAAGTGGTGAAGACCAATATGCTCCACGTACTTTTATTTCTTAAACTCAAACTGGGAACGATAGATATCCACTCTATCGGTGTCGCTCACCAGATGGCAAAAAACTCATCACTCAATTGCAAGGAGCAGATATCGTGGATGACAACACATGTGTCGAGTCTTATTCGCCAATATTGCCTAATGCATTTAAAACACATATCAATGTTGAGTATTGCAGTTCGGTGAAATCGATTAAGTATGTTTGCAAATACGTCACCAAAGGAAGCGATATGGCGGTTATTGGTGTTGAACGAGATGAAATCAGCAAGTTTAAAATGAGTGGGTATGTGAACTGCAACGAAGCACTCTGAGTTTCTTTTCAACTTTCACCAGTCATCCGTTTTCGAGAACATTGCTTTTCTCGGATATGTCTCGAAGTTACGCATCGAATGGATAAGGCCAACCAGTATATGTATATCCAGGTGTGTTTTCAACTGATGTCCCGATGCATAAATTTACACAATCCATCCAAAGAACGACGATTGCTTCTGCCTTCAGTTGCTTTTGATTGATGTGCGCGGTTCAACGTCATTTGAGTCATTGTGGAATGTGAATCGTACGGTGTGTGCAACATTTCGAGAAGCATGTCAACAGTTACACTTGCTTGAACACGACATCACTGGAATCAAACCCACTTCAATTATGGGATACGAACAAAGATGGCAACGCCGGAAAAAACATTTTGCATTGCCTTCGAGTCGCGACAGGGAATTTCGATTTGCAAATGAACGATGACATCTACAATGAAGCGTTAGTGCTGATTGAAGATTTGTGTTTGCTTTTGAGTGGCAAACTATTGACTGAAATTCAGATGCCCGCGCCAAATCGTCAAACTAGAGATGTATTCAATCGTGAATTGGAACACGAGCGTGCTTACGACAAGACAAGTTTGTAGCAACAAGTACAAACAAATGTTTCTCTGTTGAATGAACAGCAAAAGAGTACGTGTGATCAACTGATGAAGGCTGTCGATAATGGAAAACGTGGACTATATTTTCTTGATGCACCCGGCGGAACTGGGAAAACGTTCCTGACATCATTTATATTAGCAGCAATACGTGGTCAAAGTTGCATTACCTTAGCTCCGGAATTGTTGCAACACTGTTGGAAGGTGGAAGAATGGCACATTCAACACTGAAGCTTCCGTTAAACCTGCCAGTCAACGATAATCCTGGTTGCAACATTCCAAAAAATCGTAATCAGCGATGGCAAAAGAGTTGAAAAATTGTAAATTGATCATATGGGATGAATGCATGATGGCACACAAGCGATCATTAGAATCACTCGATCGAACATTGGAAGATCTGCGCAACAATAGTCGTCACTTTGGTGGTGTGATGATACTGTTGGCGGACGTCTTCCGACAAACACTATCCGTGATTTCGAAATCAACAGCGGCGGATGAATTAAACGCATGTCTCAAATCATTCCATTGAATATGAATATGTGGGTGTTCCCGCAACATAATAGAACCGCCGAAGTTTTCTCCAACGAACTGCTGAGATTCGGAAATGGACAAATTCCGGTAGATACAATCAGTGGTTTAATAACGACGCCATCTGAAATTTTCCAATTCATTTCAACGAAAGATGAACTCATCATTAATGTATATCCGAACGACGATTCAAAATAAAATTACGGGAGAATTGCGTCCACACAGAATCATGAATTCATACGAAAACTTCATACTCCGAAACTGTGCAATGGAACCGGACTGATTGTGGCGAAGCTAATGAGCAATGTGATTTTGGCAAGGATTTTGAAGGGACGGTTCAAGGGAGAATAATGCCTAATTCCGCGAATTCCCTTGACTTCAACTGATTTGTCGTTCTAGTTCAAACGCATTCAGTCACCCACTCTTCATTTACGCTCCGGTGCAGAATACAAAAAATGTTGTGTATCAAGCAGTCTTAAATTGAATACAATCGTTGTTCTATTCTTTTTTTCGATTTCAATAAAACGAATAGAATAGAATTTCATTTTCGCCAAATATTGGCCGGAACGAAGTCCATCGGGTCAGCTTTCCTTATAAATGTAGGATAATGAATTCAATCGAATTCGAAAAGCGTCGCCTGTTAACGACCAATAATCTTCGATCAAAAAAACAAATTTCGGGTGGAATTGTGAATGATCGAAATTAATTCATTTTGGGCAAAACAAAATTTGCCTTGTCAGCTAGCCAACCAACATTTAAAGTAATCTGGATAAATAAGCCAGAATTACCTTTCTTAAAACACACATTATGACTCAATTAGTGTTTCCAAATGGCTCGCGTCTATTTAGATAAAACACAATACACGTATTATACTATTAGGTGTTTATGATGCACACCATCGCCGTGTTATAATGTCCTGAAGGCAAAATCCAATTTATTCATTTCATATTTTCTTTCTTATAAAGTTTTATTATTACCGACCGTCTTCATAATAACAAGACAAAAATTACATTAGTTAGCGGTGTTGGTTTCCATTTAACACTTTTTTGTAACTTTGTTCCCATATTACTTCCATGCTAGAAGACTATTATGATTTTTTATGGTGTAAATATGCATATTTTTTAACAACCATGCAACAAGGCCAACGATGCATTATACCATAATATCACTATACTGAGCTTTTTTGTAATAAATTTATTATTCTTTTTTGTACTTTATATTAAATTTTTATGTATCTTGCAGCTTTTTTTAGTACTATTTGCTCATCTTTGCACGCCTTTTTTGTTACACTCGTGTATGCATACTCGTATAACACTATATTCGTATATGATGGCGGTTGGTGTCTAAGGACTAAGGGTGTTGAATGGAAATGGTGAACAAGTATAAAACCATAGTGAAATTATTATTCAACAGTAACATACAACAAAAATGAGAATTTGTTGTTCTGTAAAAAAGTATGAATATTTAAATGAAGATCATAAAAAAGTGTATGTACAGTGGTGCTATTAAGATAAAAATAAATTAATGGCGTTGGCATAAATAAGCTTAAAATTATGGACACTGTGTGCGGGCTATTAACGATAAAAGGCGGTTCGTGCTAGCTAAGTACTTATATGTGTACACACAGAGTTGTACAAGTTTTGAAAAATCACAGATAATATGTAGAGTTAGATTAAATTATTGCAGAAAATGTTTACTCTTCATACCCTAGTAAAGTAAAGCGAACTAAACCGCCACACCGGCTACTAGTACTTCACGAACATTAATTTTTTAATAAAATACAAAATTTCGAATTATTCCTTTTAATCTGTAAAACTTAATAATTTTTTTTCTTCCTTTATTAATTACAACTGAGACTATGCTCATCTAGCAATTTATCTTTCAAATTTACAAATTTTACATTTCTTAAATAATTCTGATCTGTTGGAGTGAAACCCAATGGTTAGTCCCATTAAATAATTTGGTATGTTTACTAGGTCAAGTGGTCTCGTTCTTTGAAGTCTACTTTCAACGACAGGGTTATCTATCATATGGCGAATATAGGGGTTTCCATGTTCCTGGAGCCTTATTTCGTGTTTGGCGGCGTGCTTTTTTATTTCATCTTTGATGTATTCCATTTGTAAATCCCTGTGAAGGTCTTCATTTCTTGTGTGTCACGGAGCATTTACGATGCTACGGAGAACCTTGTTTTGAAACGTCTGTATCATTTTAGCGTTTGTTTGCTTAGCACATCCCCAGAGTTGAATACCGTAGGTCCTTATCGGCTTCAGTATTTGCCGATATAGCAGCAGCTTGTTGTATATTATAAGCTCAGAGCCTCTACCTTCGAGCCAATACATCTGAACTTAATATTTAGTTTTTCTTTTTTCGTTTTGGCGTGCTCTCTCCACTTGAGCTTGCCATCGAGAGTCATGCCCAGATATTTAGCTTTGTTTGCATATGGCATCGGTCGTGAGTTAATTACTATCGCTAGACTTTTGATATGTACAGTTAATATGCGTGGATTTAATCTCATTAAGCTTGATTCTCCAGCGCTTAGTCCAGTTACAAACCGCATTGGTAATCTGATGGAGTTTGCTCGTTGCATCAGCAACATTACTACTAATGACCACGATTGCTGTGTCATCTGCAGAGGTGGCTATGGTTCCTTCATCTGTTGTTGGAATATCCCTTGTATATAATAAATACAGGATTGGTCCTAAGACACTCCCCTGTTGGACACCGGCAGAGATTTTCTTTAGTTCGGAGTATTCATCCTCATATTTCACACGAAAATGTCTATTGGATAAATAAGATCTTAGTATGGCATAGAATTGCCTCGGCAGATCTCAATGCAGCTTGAATTCCAGTCCACTGTGGTAAACTTTATCGAAATATGCTGGAGCATACTTTTTTGCGTTCTAACGTTCTTTTAATAACGTTGGTGATTCTATGCACCTGTTCAATGTCCTGTTCATCTGTTGTTGGAATATCCCTTGTATATAATAAATACAGGATTGGTCCTAAGACACTCCCCTGTTGGACACCGGCAGAGATTTTCTTTAGTTCGGAGTATTCATCCTCATATTTCACACGAAAATGTCTATTGGATAAATAAGATCTTAGTATGGCATAGAATTGCCTCGGCAGATCTCAATGCAGCTTGAATTCCAGTCCACTGTGGTAAACTTTATCGAAATATGCTGGAGCATACTTTTTTGCGTTCTAACGTTCTTTTAATAACGTTGGTGATTCTATGCACCTGTTCAATTGTGGAGTGTTTTTCCCTAAATCCAAATTGATGTGGAGGTATTAGTTGTCGGTCCTCAATTATTGGTTTAAGTCATTTTAGTAATAATTTTTCAAAGAGATTTGACATAATTGGCAACAATGAAATTGGCCTGTACGATTTTTTATCGTTAGATGGTTTATCAGGTTTTGCTATCATGATTACTTCTGCTACTTTTCATTGCCACGGAACATATTTTAACCAAAAGCTTGCATTGATTATGTGTAATAGCTTACGAAATCCTTTATCTGGTAGAGCCTTGATTATTTGGCAAGTAATCAAGTCATATCCTGGGGCTTTTTCAACATTCATGTTGCTTTTCACTTCTTTTTTTAATCCTTTGAGAGTTACTGGGCGTATATCAAAATCATCTAGCTTTTGGATTGACATTATATTTTCATTGGCCGTTTGCCTTGGTAGTGGTTGGACAGTATCCACGAGATACTCCACAAACAGATCAGCCTTCTCTTTAGGACCTCTTGCCCTGGTTCCATCCTCATGTTTAAATGGAGGCACTTGCATTTTGGGTCTTTTGAGTCCCTTCGTCGCCTTCCGCAGAGAATAACCAGAATTTTTTTCATCGGTTAGGCTAACTAGATATCTGTTGATTGATGCATTTTCAACTTCTTTAAGAAGAGATTTGAGACTGTTACCTAAATTGTTAACAATTATTTTGTTCCCCGGTGTTCTAGTTATTTGCCAGGTTTTACGTGCCCGTCATTTTTTTCTTACCAACTCTCTAACATCCATTGGGTAGGATATGTTAAGCTTCTTCATATTTTGTATAATGAGGGTACTTGCCAAAGCAGCATAGTGAATTGCTTCATTGAGTTGTTCTAATTCATATTCCAACTGGTGAGGATTTCTTATCGGCACCTGAAGATTGATTTTTTTCTCCAATACCTCACGAAAAAGATCCCAGTTTGTTTTTGAATTTGTTAATCTGGGGGCACTCTCCCTTTGAATTACCATTTCACTGACTGTCATGATAACCGGGGAATGATCCGATACTAGAGAATTACTGTCTTCAATGTGAATGTAGTTCTAGGATATGCCTCTTGCTACATAAACGTCTATTTGGTCAGGTATCTTCGTTTCGTCACTGGGCCAGTATATTGGGGAACCACCAGAGTAAAATTCACATTTTGATGTCTGCCCTGCTTGCAGCAATTCTTTGCCTTTTAACGTGTTAAGTCTAGATCCCCAATAGGTGTTTTTCGCATTAAAGTCACCTCCAATAATAAAATCACGTCCAAGCGATTTAAATAATTTAAGGTAGTCCTCCCTTTTCAAGTTATGCCGGGGAGGACAATATAATGCAGAGACAGTAAGCTGTCTGTGTTTAATTTGGATCCTTACAGTAGTGACTTGCATTGTTTCTTCTTCGATATTTGATTCTAAATGGTGTTTTATATTTTCTTTTATTAGTAATACCGAACAACCTCTTGCTCTTTTCGCTGGATGAATGGAGTGATATAAGTTATAACCCCGTATTTTAACAAACGAAGATCTAACTAGATGGCTTTCAGATTTTAAGAAAATGTCGATTTTTTCTGAATTTAAAAATATTTCTATTTCTGGAATATGTTGCACAATGCCAATGGCATTCCAGATCGCTATTTTGAAAGTTGTGTTCTTACTTAACAATTTTTGTAGGATTGCGTTTTCTTCAGTTGATCAAGTATCATGTTGTTCAGATTACTTTGGTCATCTAGCCGCTTTGTAATGGAGTGCGACATTCAAAGTGACCACGAACTAGTGGACAACATATCTCAATTAAAAATTAATCCTGCAGCTGTAAAATGGATCAAAAAAAAAATATGGCGCTCAGCTCAGGCTCTATCAAAACAGCTACCAATACTATCGGGCGGGTACCACGAATTCAGACGCAAACCAATGCGTCTGAACGCGTGCAACGTACAACTAGACAATTCAACAATATCCTAACAATAAGGGATACATCTGGTCTAATCTTAATAATGGATGAAGCACAATCGTAGAAATGGAAGGAATGTTTATGAGACAACATCACCAACAGTACACAAATTTTCGAACTAACATCAGGCGTTAATTACGATCCTAGTAACAGCCATATATTTGCTAACGGAGCAGGAAGTCAGCGTTGACATTATAAGATGAAGAATATCAAGGCCTGTGAAATGGATAATATACAAGCTGAAATATTCAAAAGAGACATAACGGAAACTGCAAAAGCTCTAACACCATTAATAATAGAAGTGTGGAGTTCCAGTATAATACCGTGATAAAAGAAATAAGGCTTGACTATAACGGTTCCCAATTAAGGTGATATCACTCGTTAACATAACCAACCATAAAAACATATCAAGGTCATCCTACAAGTTCACCACTGCACCTGCACGTAGACGTTCGTTAGATACAATACATAGGAACGCAATCATAATCAATCGAGCAGGTAATCGAGTTCAATCAAAAGGCAAACAAAGTGAATCAAAATGTAACAGCCAAGGAGTAAGACAAGGAAGCGTACTCTGGCCACTTCTGGTAATAATAGTAAAGAATTTTTCAATTTGGGCGGGTCGATGTTGAAATGGATTAAAACAAGCTGTGTGTGAGGTATTAACGAAACTCTTTTTTTATTTAAAAGGCTCATTTATGCCATTCAAGTCAAGTTGAGGAAACCTCACAAGTAAAAGTCTAGCGGGGTCAAACCGCACGATCTTGTTGGTCAATTCACGTCACCTCTGCAAGACATAACCCTACCTTCAAATCGTCCATACAAAATGTTGCGTCTGCTGTGTGGCACGTAGCCCCGAGCTGCTGGAAACACATGTCATCTACCTCCATATCATATCATTCAATTTGAACCAAAAGAAATCGGTTATCGCATCATTCTGTAGCACTAGTCGTTGATGATGATCGCCTCAACAATGCCATTTTCCAAAAAGTACGGACCAATTACGCCGCCAGCCTAAAATCCACTCCAAGCAGTACATTTTTTTGGATACATTACCACCTGGTGATCCTCGTATGGGTTGACGTCGTCCCATATACGGCAATTTTGCTTGTTAACATAGCCATTCATGCAAGAATGCACTTCTTCACTAAAGGTTATTATTCGGCCAAAATTGGAGTCCTCTTCCCAACACTCCGAAGCCCAGTAGAAGCGAACAAACGGCGTTGTCTATGGTCATTAACTTTGAGCTCCTGGACCAGTTGGATCTTGTACGAGTCTAGGACTAAGTCCCGTTGCAAAACTTGCCAAGGTGGAGTCTGTGAAACGCCGAGTTGTTGTGTTGGAGAGTCGACTTTGAAGGACCACCGCATCTGCCGTAAAATGAGTGCAACGCATCCAACGTTTGTGCAATTGAATCCTCATTTTGATAACAAAGTTTTATCATTTTGACGTGCCGCTCAACTTGTGTAACTTGTCATGATAACTTGGCATCAGTGACTGAAAAAAAATACCACATTAGACAGACGCCTACAAAATAACATGGCCGCCACAGGCTTTCAACAACGGCCCGCCCAAATTCAAAACCCTTTATAAGATAGTGGTTGGGTTTAACGGAGAAACTAAACATATGCCTGTTAAAAGAAGACCAACTTCCAAAATAAATATTACAAACTTGTACCAAAATGGTAAGACTAAACACACCAATATCCTTACCAAGAAATAGAAGAAGGCAATGAATTTATATACCTTGGTTATACTCTAGCGAAAACGGGTGGCACAAATGAAGATATAAAGAAACAAATCAACAAAGCAAGAACAATATTTAAAATGCTACATAAATTTTGGAACCCATCTGTCTTATCGCGCAACACTAAGCTAAGAATATTCAATCGTGTGTGAAATCAGTTTTGTTGTACGGTTGCGAAACCAAAAAAATTTGTCAATAAATGTCTTAGGAGAATACTGAGGTGCTTTTGGCCCAACAAAATATCAAATTTTGTGAACCTTAGGTTACTGAATCAAGCAGTCAATGGGATCAAAGGCAAGTGGAGATGGATTAACCACTCTGAGGTCAAAGAATGACATAGCAAGCGGGTCTCTGGAATAGAACCCACACGGGAAAAGAAATGTCAGACGACCATCTATGACATGGAAGCGAAAGATGTTAGCAGAAGCGAAGGAATTTGGAAAGTCAAGATGAAAAACAGGGTTTCAGCCCAAATATGGTTCAGCCCAGTAGACGCCATATGATCCGGCAAATGGGAAAAAATATTGCTTGCAATATCCAATGAGCCAACATTGATATTTTAGCATTTATATTATGAATATGAACTGAGGAATTTGTAAATACAATCATTATTTGCCTAAATTTTTGTTTATGTTTTACCATTTTATTGTGGTAAATATGTTGAACATTGTAGTAGGTACAATAACATTCTGATAGAGACATAAAATTTTCCGACTCACTCTATTTTTCGAGCCTTATATCATATATTAAGTGAATATGTTACGTTTAAAGTGACTATTTGGTATGGTTTTATTACCTAGTCAGCAGGGACTGTACTGGTTAACTGCCAACATAACTCTCATGGGCAAGTGGCAAATTGATATACCTCCATTCCATCATTTAATCCTCCCAAGGTGAATACAAAACACGACGGGTATTTAAAAAATTTGGCGTCAAATATTTAAATGTGAAGAATGAATGAACTTCATAATGGGTTCCATTAACAAAGAAATCATACAATTTTCATTATTACTAACAGATATAATAATTTTCTACATTGTTGTCCACATGCTTTGTCTACACGTGTAGAATATTAATTATTTACGCGGTGTAGGCAATTCGGAACAACACTTCCAATTTGTTTTAATGAATGAATAATTAAATTAATGATTATTTATTTTGATTGGGATATTGCGGTAGACCGTCCTATAATACCATCACTTAGGTGAATGCTTTATAACTAACCAGCTTAAAAGCTCGAATTTTGTGTCTTTATTCAAAAATTTCCCTTTTGTGGTTCTTACGTCAAAAAGTAGTGTCACGACAGAAATCCCATTTTGGGAATCCCACGCTTTTCTTATTTTGTCCAGTAGTAAATGATTGTGCAATTTTGCGAGTCTAACGGTAAAATTTGTGCATAAAGTATTTTGGGAGATAATGTGGGACTTCTGAAGTGATTATCACACCAGAAACCCCATAGATCCGTTTAATCATGGCAGCAGTATATGTTTAACTTTAGTTTAACTGTGCCAAACTGTACATTCCAAAAACAATTTAACCCTCCTTAAGTAAATCAACTATCGTCGTAGTTTTCTATAGTCACACTGTTTAAACTAAATGTATATAACCTGATAAGACTTACTGATGGAATATTCCATATCAGCCAAACTTTCAAATAGAAAACCCTTAATTCAACCCTATTTTTACAAGTTAAATTTTTGAAATACATTTTATGAATGATTTCCCAAAATCCCACAGTTTGTTAATGAAATCACTTAACCTTCTTGTTCCGAACACATTGTCCAAGTGTCATGATTGTGCCTGCTTCCCATCAGCTAGCATCACTCGTAGGAAATTTTAATTTCAACCTAAATTTCAACCTAGATTTTGGAAATCTCAACTTTTGTTAATGAAATCACTTAAACTAATTTATAGGAACTTTCTAATCTAATTTCATGATTGTGCATATTCATCATCCAGAATCGCACATACAAAACCCTACGTATGTGAAGTTGGCCCGAAAACCATCCCGCAAAAAACCTTTTAATAGAAATGTTTGCGTCCTCGCTTAATTAAAAAAGCCTTTCAGCCCGAAAAATAATACAACATAACAGAAAATTATAATCCATCCCGAAAAAATGTACGAGTATATAAAATTTTGATCCGGATCTCAAAAATTTGATGTTCTAATATTCAAAGAAAGTATGTGCAGATTAATAAAAATTCTGTAATTGTTATAATAAATTCCACAATTAAAAAACCATCATGCTTCGACAAATGTATCTCAGTTTTAATAACTTTGACAATGACTTTGACTGTGCGATGCATAAAAACGGCCATGTTTGACCATGTGTATCTCTGTTCACTGAGGTTTAAAGATATAACAAAACACATCCGCAACGCCCTTACCATACGATGGAGATAAGGCTCATATACAAGCCATCTTTGTAATATCTATAGGCCTATGTGGGCTGCGATACATTTGCCGAATCATGAGTTTTTGTATTATTTTTTAGCTGAAAGGATTTTTTAATTAAGCGAGGACGCAAACATTTCTATTAGAAGGTTTTTTCGGCAAGTTTTTCGGGCCAACTTAACATACATCAAAACCCTTACTTAAGCCCTAATTTAAAAATATTATTTCTGAAAAATTTTACAGAAGTGATTTCTGGAAATCCCACCTTTTAATAATGAAATTTCTTAAACTGCTGGCACTGCACACACTATCAAATTGATCTCACTATCCAATAATTGTGCCTACTTCCTATCAGCAAAAGACACCCGTGGAAAACCCCCATTACGAAAGTGATATTTTGAAATTATGGTTGAAAAGGGCGGTTTCCGATGAGTGATTCTTGCTGGTGGGAAGTAGGGTCATTAATGAAACTTGGACAGTGCATTCAGTACAAACAGTTTAAGAGATTGCATTAATACAGGGTGGCTGAGACCAAGTGTTACCGAATGAAAACGCTGTAATTTTTTTAATTTTGATTATTTTTTATTGAAATTTCGTGGAATATGTTGAAAACATATTACATTTTATGAAAAACATGTTACTGCTCGATATGACCTCCTTTGGCTCTGATTATTTGATTCAGTCTTCCATAGAAAGCATTACATGCTGACTTCAATGCATCAACACTTTCGTATTTTTTAGTGGACACCTTACTCTCCAAAATGGACCATTTGGAGAAATCCATGGGATTCTAGTCTGGTGAATATGGTGGCCATTCTTTCGACGAAATCAGCCGCGGAACGCAATTTTGTAAAAATTGCTGTGTCGCTCGAGCTTTGTGTGACGATGCCGAGTCCTGTTGGAATGTCCAACGGTTCGTACCAAAGTGTTTACGTGCCCAAGCTAGCAAAGCATCGTTTAGGATCTTTTGGCGATACACCTCTTGGTTTACCTTGACTCCATGTTCGATGAAAACCAGAGGAGTGCGTCCATATGCAGTCACTGCAGCCCAAACCAAAACATAAGCTGGTGATTGCTTGCGCATGACAACTCTTGTGTCCAAATTATCGTTGGACTTGTGCACTAACCAAACACGATCATTTTGTTTATTCGCATACTGTTGAATGGTGAAAATTTTGTCATCAGAAAAGACAATTTTTGGAATTTCATCACGTTCGGCCAAGGCCTTCAATGCTCGTGTTCTTTCAAGCCTAACTTTTTTTGTGCCTCCGTAAGATCTTGAACTTTTTGTATCTTGTAGGGCTTCAAGTGTAGTTCATTTTTCAATATGGTTTGAATGCTGTATCGTGGCACATGTAGACGTGTGGCTAATTGATTGGCACTTTCACGAGGATTTCGTTGGATTCGTTTTTTCACATTTCGTATCATTTCTTTTGATGTTGCTGTCTTTTTAGGATCAAACAGAGCAACAGAGGCGTTGCGTTTAGCGAAGCTACCGGTTTCGTTGTATCGAGTTATGGTTCGACACACAAACATTTTATTCACATTCAAATGCTGGAGCTGACGAACTATTGCTGTTTGTGAATTTCCACCCAAATACAGTGCAATTACACTATTACGTTTGAATTCCATTACGATTTATTTATGAAGATATTAATTTAGAACAATTATTTGTTGACCACATCTAAACAACTAATCAAACTTCAATCTGTCAAAATTTGACGCGCGAAAATGACAACTACACAAATGACAGCAGAGTGAAGTCAGTAACATTTGGTCTCAGCCACCCTGTAAAAGGTGGATTTTCAGAACTCACTTCTGTAAAATCTTTCGGAAATGAACTTTGAAATTAGGGTTGAGAGAAGGGTTAACTACGGGTGATTCTAGCTGATGGGGTGTAGGCACAATCATGAAACTTGATCAGTATGTATAGTTTTAACAGTTTAACTGATTTTATTAAGAACGTGGAATGGAATGGTATTCAGACGATAACACCCCAAATTTAACTTAAATATAAATGTTAGATAGGTATAAATTAACAGTAAGATTTAATTAAACTATATTACTTCAATTAAATATACAGCCAAATCTAAGAAGTATCATAGTACTGTCATTGCCGCCTCTTCACCAACTAACAACCATCATGCTTCAGATCACCATATTAATTTAAATAAAACTGCCAACAAAAGATTAGACACCGATGTAACCGCGAAAAGGTATTGTTTCGTAAGAAGCAGCGCAATCCTTTAATGTGGAGAAAAACCATTAAGAAAAATATGCAAAATCAGGGGCAAGAGTACGAAGACGCAAAAGACAATGTCAAGAGATCATTACGTATTACTGAAGGATGTACTGCCGAATGCGTTTATGATCGACAAAAAGTTCATGGCATGTTTTGGAGTCTAAATTCTGAAAGTAAATTAAGTTTTTATTCTAAATTTACCAAGTGAGTGTCAAAAGAACGCAAGAGAATCAAAACTGAAAAATCTAGAAGGCAGAACACATTCTTGTACTAATTCGAAAAAAATAAAATCATGGTCCAAATATGCAAGGTGTTATTCCTGACGATGCTTGATGCAAGCCAAAACAGTATTTACCATTTCCACAAAACCAAAGCAACTGATGTCGGGATAGCCACCCCAATAGTACATGGTAAACATGTTAAATTTAAAATTTGTCAAAAAAACTTAATGAGGTACGAAACTACATCAAAAGTTTTCTTCAGTGGAATCCCATTATTGCAGAGCATAATTTGACTATAATTCGAATGTACTGTTTGTACTTAAGCAAAGCAACAGATCCTGTTAAATTGAACATGCATTCTAAAGTGTTCAACGAAGAGTTCAGTTTAGCCTTTTATAAACCAAAAAAGGATCTTACTGCTGAAGAAATTTTGAATCATCAAAAACACGAGCTTAATACAGGGTGGCTGACACGAAGTGTTACCAAAACAAAACGCCACAGAATTTTTATTTTTTGATGAATTTTATTGAATCAAAGTAAAAATGTTCACAAATATTTAAATTTTCGAATTGCATTGGTAGTTTTTGATTTGACCATCCTTAGCCGCGATTATGGCCTTCAAACGACTGACAAAGCTATTGCATGCAGCACGAAACTGGCTCTTTGGTAGTTTTTGTCCCCATCGACACTTGGGTATTTTTTTGTCCCAACCTTGCTCTTCAAAATACCCCAAATCGAGAAATCTAGCGGATTTGCATCCGGTGAATTTGGTGGCCATTGGGCAGTGGAAATAAAACTGTGGAAATGTGGAAATGTTCAGACTATGCGGCCAAAATGTTTCTCCAACACATAATCGCGAAATAAATGTGAGCATTTATCTTGATGCCACGGTAAAAAAAAACGAGCGGTGAACGTTACGACGGCCTAAACCATCACTTGCATCAGTTTTGCTTGTTCACATATTGCCCAATAACGAGCGGTGACTGATCGGAGAAAACCAAATTCGGCAAATCGCCACTTTCGTGCAAGCGTAACAACTCTTTTGCTCTGTCCACTCTAACTTTTTTTGAGCATCGGTGAGACCATGCGTTTATTAGAATTTCAAGGCCTTTAGTCTAAGAAGATCTTTCAATATGTGTTGCATCCGTTCGAGCGAAATGTTTGCCTCACGAGCCATTTTTCTGCCACTACGGCGCGGATTCCGAACCAAGTTAGCCTTCACCTTCCGAATGATATCCGGCGATGTTGCAGTGCGTTTCGGTCGACCACCATGGCGTTTTGCAATACTGCCATTATCGTTATAACGATTTATGGTGCGATACACAAACATTTTATTGACATGCAGAGCAATCACACTATTACGCTTGAATTCCATTGCGGATAACTTTTTTATGAATATTTTCCACTAAAATGCTTTTATACACTTGTTATACACTTCTAAGGCTGCAACAACGTCCAAAGTATTTACATACGAAGCCACAGATCATCATAGGGGATCTCGTTCTTATAATAGAAGATAACTTACCTCCTTCTAAATGGAGGCGAGGTATAGAAGTTGAAGTACATCCAGGAACAGATGAACATGTACGAGTCGTCTCAGTACGCGGCGCGGGAAATTCTATTTACAAAAGAGAAATCACAAAAGTCTCAGCTCTGCCAAAAGAAGAACCACTAACAACAGCGCCGAAAATAATCAATCGAATTTACATAGACGAGTGACAAGAGCAAATACCAACCCAAGGCTATTACTGTATACGCTCTCAATAATCTGCATGCTGGTAGCGGTAGTAGTCCAAGGAACAACAATGAAATACAACATATCATGATTCACCGCTCATCCTGGGATTTACTTTGATAAAATTGGTCAAGGTAACCTATTCAACGGGTAGTGGAAAATTATAACGTACTTTAATCGTACACAATATTTGGCTGAACTAGACTATCTTGATCACGGTACTCGTCAACTGGAGAAGTTATGCATGACGGAACTAAGCATGGGGTTATGCTGTGCACATTGAGTTAAAGGAGCAAAATAATATATATAATAAACTGTTTAGGTGAAAACAAAATTACGCGCCAAAAACGAATTCCTTTCGATTTTATTGGCACGATTGCTAATGGATTATTCGGCGTGCATGACCAACGTGCCGGTAACGCCTACAAGGACAGCATCGAAAAATTAAATGCAAAGCAAGACCACCAAGAAATTCATTGGTTTAGCTCTTCACACTATAGATACTTGAAGACTAGACCCTCTCATACTAACACCGCACCAACTCCAAGGGCAGCTCGGGCAAATCATTCAAGGTTTGAAACCGAGTCAAGACATACCCTTTCGAACCAATGAGGAGAAATATTCATATTCGAATTCAAAATTCCACTGGTCTAGAGAGCACAATTTAATTTATATCAAGTCATACCAGTCTCTACCACTCAACAGCTGGAATAAGTATACATCGAACCAAACTCGAACTACCTCATGATCAAGTTGCAACAAAATCAATACATGACACTTTCTCCTGATGAATTCAATTCATGCACTTCTCTCAACGGTGAATATCTTATCTGAACATCCTTCAACCACTATACGACTATAACACAAATACAAGCAAGTGTGAAGTACAACTACTCAAGCGAATTGGAGATCTCTCAACAAGCTGTAAAATCAGCAAAATGAGTATCACTACACTATTTACCCCCTCCATACAATGCCTGGATCTTTGTGATGAAATCCACAACGCTTTTCAACCTCATATGCGAAAACGATTGCAGTCGGACAACTAACACCATCACTATTTTCGTTGAAGAAGTTGGAATTCTGGAATTTCATCCAACCTGCATCTTGAAAGGAGATTCATTCACTATGTGGGGATTTAGGACATCCAGCAGTAAACTCGAAATATCATTTAGGCCAGAATTTAATCTAAGTGATTTGATAAACAAAAATCACAGAACGGAGATGAGATGACAACAACCCTATCGGAAATTGTAGCTATAGAGACCTCAATTCAGCAGCACAAACGACTGTTAGCGGCATCTAAAGCCGATGTAAATGTGTATGGCTATCACCTTTACGTGGCGATATATTTGATCCTCCCAGTAATTCTTGCTGTTATTATTTGCATAATGCTTAAATAAGCACTCTACGAAAAAAATGTCCATTATCAAAATTTAATCATTCTGGGGGGATATACATTAGTGGTATAGTTAGTACCCCTCCTCCCTTCTTGCAAGTGGGGATGGGGGTAACTTAAATTTTAAAAAATGAAATAGGAACCCCTATTTTTATTGCAGATTCGGATTCTACTGCTTAAAGTACGTAGGATTTCTTTAAAACATTTTTTCGATTCAGTTACTGAGAACCTATGCATACGATTCTGCAATACGTTTGAATTAAAATTAACTATTATCGTAACCCTGGTACATATGATTAAATCTGCTTTCAAATGATTTTTTTGTATTTTGTTTTAAAAATATCGATGCAGGTCAAAGATTATTTCGAAAACAAAACGACACGTTTGCGTTAGGCAATTAATACAACACAAAATGGAGTATTTAACCGTACAAGAATAAATTGAAATGGTCCTGGTTTATGGAGAAGCTGACCGTAGTCTTGATAATGCTGTAAATCTCTACGCTTCGCCTTTTCCGGATAGGAATACAAAAAGACAAAAAGGACTCCTCGAGCAACAGTCACTGAGGAAAGTAATGACATTGCTGTATTGGCTGATGTAACTCATAATCCTCATATTAGGAGGAACAGAAAACTACTACGTCCACGTCGTTGTTCCTGGGTTACGCTGAAAGTAGTTTATTCATTATTCAGATATTTTTTAAAAAAAATACAGAAAAACTCATTTATTTGAAAATTTTAATATCGTTATTTCAGTGCCATCTATGATGAATTGAAAAAAATGTTTTCAAAGAAATCCTAATCCTTTTCATAGGGTGCTTATTTTCCGAGATATTTGAAAGTTTCAGCTTAAAAAATCACACAGTATAGTGAGAACGACTGATTCACTTTATGTTTTTATCAATTCTGATTTATTTAGTATATGTTCGTACTATAAATTATCAATGATATGTAATACCGGCAAACTATGCGCGAATCTGCACATTATAGCACATGTTTGGCTCACCACACTGTATGCCCTTAAATAATACAGTCGAGTGTGGTGTATTCTGTAAAACATGTTGGGGGTCGGCCCAAATATTATAATTAATAAATAATATTTAATTATGAGGTGTTGTTTGTTTAAAAACTTTACACAACTCTTTTGAGGATATTATTAAACGAACTGAAAACTCAAATAAATGTAATATTTCCAAATACATATGTATCCTTGCACTGGCTGATTTCACATCTCATTAATTAGTAAATTTTGAATAATTAATTATTGCAACCCAAAATTACAGTTTTTAAAATGATCAACAATTACACATAAAGTGTAGATACGCATTGTTTAAATAAAATAAAGTGCTTAACAACCAATAATAAATCTATTTGGCTATATTATGCGTTTATGACTCATTTAATTTATCTAATTAATTATAAATAAAATTCATATAATGGACACACATGCAAATCATTAATTTTCCATTTTTCCACTATAAACGATTTTTCTTTTTTGCTTTACTACATATTTCATTGCGAAATATAAATGAAATTATTTTTAAACACAAATAGTTTAAATATTCATATTAATTAGAGCAACATGTTATAATAATTAATTAAAAATATTTTATTTTAAATATTTATTTCGTGTATCTCTCTTTGATTTTTGGAATATTGATTTAATCAATCGGCATGAGCCTGCACGATATGTACTTACAATTATGTAGTGTAGTCTATTGAAATTTTAACTCAGATTTATTATGCACAGGCATAGTGGGTAGGGGCACACAAATCCATATTTCCATGTTTTAGGTGTGCATTAACCAACAATCATGTTAAAAAAAACATATCGACATAACTTTTACTATTTCAACAATTTTATAATTGATTAAGAATTTAGATAGTATAAGCACCTTGTTCGACAGGTGTAAATGAAATATACATTATTAAAAATTTATAATTAATTTAACTTTTAAATTTTAGGGTTTAGCACCTGGGCACTCGGCGTCCCAAATGGTAGGAAGTATGAGAGCAAACTCGAGCGCTTTATCCAATATATTTTATTTATTTCAACTAAGCAATTCATTTTTAGAAGATGTTTGAGCATACCTTTGTGGAATTATCTCGAAAAATCATATCGGAAAATGATTAAAGTTAGGCCAGAGGATATGTGTATTTTATAAAAAATATTGATTCATAACAGAATAGGCGTTTTAATACATAATGGTGTTGTATGTAGTAAACCCCCTATTCTGTAATGATTCAAAATTTGGTATAAGAGACACACATCTTCTGGCAAATGGCTTGTTGTGTAATATACCGGAAAAAGTCGATCCATTTATTTGTTTTCCGCATTGTTCAGTAAGGTCATTAAATTTTAACAAAATAAACACAGTTGCATTCAAAATATGAAAATGCAACCTTGCAACCTCGGAAAATGTACATTTGTTTATAATCAATTATTCGACAAACTAATAAAACTCCGGTTAACAGAAGAAGCATTCACTCGAATTTATCACAGAGAGATAAACGACTATCCCGACATCCTAACATATTCTGGAACTGAACTGGAACGGAAGTTTTTGGAAACGAAACAATATTATGGCGAAACAACCAGAAATTATGGATAGAGACTTTATGATGCACTTGACCAATACAAGAAAAGGTTTAAAAATAAATACGGACAAATTGACAAGATTTAGAACAAACGTCTAGAACTACATGCCGTGCAAACATTCAAACGAGGACTATACAACGTCATAATCAAAAATAAAATGTTAACCAGCAAAGCCGAAGTCGCCGAAATTATAGACGAAACAGAAGAAACTAAGAATATGGTCAACTCGAAAATAGGCATACCAACAACACAGATAAATGAATCATCAACACTCGCCCTACCAACGATCGAAAGTCAACAATTATATCCAAGATCATACCAAATCAGATGTAACTTCCGTCGAAAATTTAATCATACTTGGGTCATTTGTCATACTAGAATAAACAGAGAGAAAAAATCAAATGGATCACCCATCGCCGTATAGCTGGAGCCATTTTAGCAGTCCTGCTATCAGAGCAACGAATAAGTTACTTCGAAACGCCAAATTACAAACCAACATCAACATTCAAACCTACAACTAACCAAAATTCAAACAAACGCCAACAGTTACTTTACAACACAAGCGCGAAACTATTTACAAGTACGAGACAAAAAGACACACATACAAATCCAACGAAACCCAAATTGTTATTCCAGAAACAAGTAATAGATTTGCAATCAGCAAAAAAGTCTATTTACACACAAATCAATAATAACAAGCAACCATCAATCCTGGTAATTGAGAAACCGAACGAAGATACTCATCAAATAAACGGGAACACCCAGTTCAAACAATTAAACAACATAAACACGAATCAAGCAATTCCAGACATTCTTCAAACTAATTTATCTCAAATCAAATCATCACAACATTACCGTGACAATGAGGATCAAAATTTACAAACGAGAACTAAATCATTGAAAACCAGCAATTTATTAAAACAAACACAAATCCGAACCAACGACATAAATCGATCAAATCCAGAAGAACATTCATCATATATAGTTAAGAGGCCAACGAATCCATTTATTCATTAATCAACGAAACCAAACCAAATCGTGCCATTATCCCAAGAGGTTAAATCAACAAATTTAGTTCATAAGCAAACGAGCCAAGAAGCTCATAACCTAATTCATAACACACAAATCAAACAATCAGTGGCGCAGATGCCACTTCAAAACATTTAGTGTATGTTGTGATTGGCGATATGGCGCTACACGTGGAAGCGCCTTTGGCCAAATTCTCTTAATTCTTTCATAATTCAACATATCATCGAAACAATGAGTGCCGAGTGTGGAATTTAGTGTTCTCAACTTGGCGTGGTGTCTCAAATTGGTACAAAGAATTTCAAGGCAATTTGCATGTTGTGATTGACGATATGGCGCTACACGTGGAAGCGTCTTTGGCCAAATTCACTTAACTCTTTAATAATTCAAAAAATCAGAGGAACAATGAGTGCCGAGTGTGGAATTTAGTGTTCTCAACTTGTTGTGGTGGCATAAATTTGTACAAAGAATTTCAAGACAATGTGCATGTTGTGATTGGCGATATGGCGCTACACGTGGAAGCGTCTTTGGCCAAATTCACTTAACTCTTTAATAATTCAAAAAATCAGCGGAACAATGAGTGCCGAGTGTGGAATTTAGTGTTCTCAACTTGGCGTGGTGTCTCAAATTTGTACAAAGAATTTCAAGACAAGTTGTGATTGGCGATATGGCGCTACACGTGGAAGCGTATTTGGCCAAATTCACATAATTCTTTAATAATTCAAAAAATCATCGGAACAATGAGTGCCGAGTGTGGAATTTAGTGTTCTCAGCTTGGCGTGGTGTCTGAAATTCGTACAAAGAATTTTAAGACAATTTGCATGTTGTAATTGGCGATATGGCGCTACACGTGGAAGCGTCTTTGACCAAATTCAGTTAATTCTTTCATAATTCAAAAAATCATCGGAACAATGAGTGCCTAGTGTGGAATTTAGTGTTCTCAACTTAGCGTGGTGTCTCAAATTTGTACAAAGAATTTCATGACAATTTGCATGTTGTGATTGGGGACCACGTGGTTACTGAACTTTCCCTCATGCAGAGTCGTTAAATCCTTAACTTTAAAGTCAAAGGAACGACAAATACACTTTTGTTTGCAACATAAAATCCTCCGTGTCCAAATACAAACTCCGACAGGTACGTCCCATATTGACCCATTGGACGTTGCAACTTTATGATCATAACAAATTGTTTATGGTCATATCAAATGCTGCCTTAGTCGTTTAAATTTGAAAGATCGCCTCAGATTATTCCCCTTATGAGATCCAATGAGCATATTACCCCCAATAACGTTACCTGTCATGCTTTTAGCACTAATCATGTATAACGTTGCATAGTCCTGGTTTAGTGGTTATGGAATTCAAATATTGTAATGGATAGTTAAGACGCGCATCTTACTTCCATCTTCTGTATCGACTTCACCTAATTTTTGATTCTGTCCACATAACGTTTTCTGGAAATAAAATTAATTTTCTCAAAAAATTTCACAAAAACTTAATGTCATCAAATATTAGCCAAAAATTTGTTTTTGAATTTTCATTAGTGTCAGATGGTTAATTGTTCCCACAGTCAAGTGTTCCAGCTTCAAGTTATAAGAACCAAATATAATAGTCCTATATGTTGATATGATGTTTAATTATCAACTAGAAACTAAATATTTTAAATTATTTCTGTGTCATTCTTATTTATGAATTTAATTTTCGTTTTTGCCGTTACATGTTACTTTGTGGTTTCAGTTTTCGCCCAAGAAGTAGATCCCTCATTAGTGTACAATGTTTCATCCCTTTCTTGAAATTTCTTTCTAGTCAGGTTGTCCCATTCCTGTGCTGATATGTTCAATTTTACCGATTCCTGTTTACATGTCGTATTTCAGGTAAAGGAGGGTCGCCAAATTTTCTTTGTTTTATGTGCGTATCTTACTACTCTATTCAATAAATGTCTCTGTTTCTAATTAAAGTGTCCCTAATTGCAAACTTGTACTAGAAGGGCGTAAAGAGAGAATTTAAGCATTGAAAGGATTCTTCTTCTATATCGCTTTAATTTTATTTTGTTTGCTTTTATCAACGCAGATACTTTAGGTTCATAAGTGAGAAACGTGCTATCACAGAGTATTTTGTTAATTTTAACGCACACACCCACATAAAGTTTTGACTATTTGTTTTCGCAATATTCATTCCTCCAATATACAATAATTGTGAATGCGGGCCCGTTCCAAATGGTGATCTAATTAGGATTTCGGCATTATTCTCGTTTATTTTTACCCCAACTGTTACTAGTAATGATACTAATCCGATATTCGATAGCTGTTCTATGTTAGAACTTAAAATCACAATATCATCTACCTATATGCGCTACTAAGAGCGGTAGTTGTATCTGTTCCTGTTGGTTTAGTTTAGCATATAGATGATTACTACTTCCGCTATTGTCTGTAGTACATTGTTTAGAACTAAATTAATATGCAAATGCGGCAATAGTATGCAGCCTTGTTTCATTCCTATAATTTATTTCCCTGCCGCGCTTGTTCATTCCTGACACATAATCGACGTTCTCATAGGCAGGTCTTCAAAATCCTATTTATTAGGTAATGTGGTATATTTGAATTATTTAACATAATTGTCACTGATGTTAAATCTACACTATTAAATGCTCTTTTAATTTCTAATGACAAGACATACATTGTTCTTCCTATTCTCCACTCTTCCACCATGACCCTTCTCTTCTTACAGTAAACATATGATCGTCCGTTTTATCCAACATCGGTGATTATAATTCTTGAATGGACAGCAGTTGTTTCGATTATTTTTATAGCGGCTTGTACAGTATTCCACCATTCTTGTGAATTTGAATTCGTAATCCAGGCTGTTTGAAATGCTCTCAATAATTGATTTCAAACCTATTCTGGAAGGCAAGCAATTAAAGCAATGGCCAGGAAATATTAAAAACTTACTTTTTAAGTGATGAGCGTTCTACGCAAGCTGTAAGAAATTTGTATTTTTGGATCAAACTGAATATGTCTGAGCATCCGTCAACATCAACCCGCCATCGTGCTCAAGAATAGAACATTTCACGCAGTTCTGTTATGAAAATTTTGCCTAAAGAGCTCGATATGAAGGTACGTACGATCAAAGTTAAGTTATTACAGGAGCAAAATAACCATCCGCATCGTTTTCGGTTCGCTAATTGGAGTATTTTTACCGAAAAATCATCTTTTCCGATGAAGCTCATTTTCACCTCGGAGGCTTAGAAAATCCACACGTTACCATGGAGAAGCCGATGCATTCACAATGAATGACTGTTTGGTATGGATTTTGGACCGGCGGCATCAATGCTTCATTTTTTCCGAAATTAAGCTAGGAGTCGCCCTTACAGTCAATGGGGAGCTTTACCAAGCCATGATAAACATTTTTCTGTTACTCAGAATTCAACATGAGGATACACACAATATTTGGTTTTAACAGGATCGTGCAACTTGTCACACAGGGAATGCAATAATCGGTCTTTTCCACACTGTCCTCGGAGAACTAATAATCAGTTGTAACGGAGATGTCAATTTGCCACCACGCAGAAGCGATTTGAATCCATTAGACTTTTTTTCGTGGGAAGCCGTTTAGGATAAGTGTTACGCTAACCATCCAGAGACTCTCCAATACTTGAAAGATCAAATCTAAGTCCCATACAATCAAAATAGTTCTGAAAAATTGGATTGACAGAATATGAGGTAGGTACTGTAAAGCCAGTCGTGGAAGTCATTTGAATAAAATTGTGTTTCAAACTTAACGGCAATGTACAATCTTTCTAATAAAACAAACTACTGTGAAAAATATTCTTTCGTCTTTGAATTAGAGCAAAATTAAATTGCAAACGTTAGATGGGCCACCCGTTAGCTGAGTTGGAAACTGGTCCGTTCCTGGTGATGTACCTAATTTTATTTCATTCACCGTTGCCATTAATTTTTCCATATCAGGTGGGTCTTTAATTGGCCAGTGAAACTGGCACTCTTTGAAAATCGTTCAAGTTCCACACCCATAGGGTTAGTGAAATATGTGCACCCTTATTTAGAATGATTTCACGTCGGTGTTTACACTGCCTTTCACACTAAACATACGATCAATATATGGTCAGCGAGCTCCATCCATTTGCCACATACAGCTCCAAATGGAAGGGCTTTTACGAAAATATGACCAAGTTGTGATTCGGCTATCAATATTATGCGTGCTTTATTTCAGCCGCAATGCTGGTATACAAAGCCATACATCATTTGCCCATATAGATTTGACTCATTAAGATGTTAGTTTGGCCCAATTAATTTGAATATATACCTGTGTCACATAGATCTTTTCCTAAATGGACATTAAAGTCTCCCAAAATTAGTTTTTCTCTTTTCTGTGACAAGTTCATTAATAAAATGGAAAAGCGAGTGTAAAATGAGTTAACCTTACACACATCGGATAATTTGTATATCTTTATTTAGTCTGTCGAATAAGGCTACTCCATTTCTATACTTTTTCCTACCTTTATCTTCTTTATTGCGACCTTTTTTCTTTAAAGTTGGTGGTAAAATTTCCGTAGCCATATTTGTTTCTTGTAACGCTATTATATCCAAATCATCCTTTTTCCATAATAGTTATGTCTTCTGTGTGTACATTTTTATATACTGATGAAGATTTGGTAATGCTATTGTGCGTTCCATTGTCCTGTTATTGTTTTTTGAATGAATCGTAATGACTATTGCCATAAATTAACCTAACTATCATATACTCTGATCCAAAAATTATCATGCGCTATGTACCTGAATAACTTGCTCGTCCATTAATAAATAAATTAGCAGCTACTTCCGTTGTTGCCAAAACTAAAACTAAGTGTTAAGGACCATCAAGAAAATAACATTTTGTATTTTTGGTTTCATCTTCAATTGTATCGACAATTTTTTGAAATACACTTGACTGTATAGGCTTAAAAGAAATCTGATTTTCGGGTTGAAACACTCTAGAGTAAATTCTAAAAGAAGATTCTCCAGTGCTCCACAAATCTTATACAGTTTTTTGGTAAATTGGATCATCTTAAAGATATCCTGTTTTCTTTGCTGCTTCCTAGTACGGATAACTGCACTAAGTGCAATCGTTCTGACATCTTCAAATGATCTAGCTCAAAATCTTTCAGAATCACAGATTCTAACAGTATGCATCCGTCATCATTTGAACTGATTTGCATCTTAATAATTTTGGTTGAGTTTGAACCAAGAAGTAAATTTCGTATCTCTTAAAGTGGCATGGTCTGCTGCAAGTATCATATTCCCTACCATTCAACAAATTCACTGATCTTGCTGCAAATTAAATGGCAATCGATATATGGTATATGTCTTTGATCATGCATTGGGAATCTAAAAACTCTCTAAATTGCCTCTGGTGCATTGTGTAGTGCGAATCCTCATATATTAAAGATTCATTGTAATTATTTTCAGCAACGTTGATCATTCAGAGTATATGTAATGTGAGCATGCGACAATCGTCGCTCTTGAAATTCTGTTACAGGAACGATTCTTAGTTATAAATAGAGTTTTTTTCGCAACGTTCGATATTTAGCCGAGAAACTCTCACTGCGAAGTCCGGTCAATATTTCACTATTTGTCAGGGATTAAGTTTCAATAACTTTTGTCATACTTTATAACAGTTGCTATAATATTTAGTAACGCTGTTGCATATCGCCAGGAAAGCTACCCTGGAAGCTAGATGGCAATGTATACAGATTTTTCAACCTGCTTATTTTAGGAATCTGGGTCGTTTATTTATTCCATTAATGCTTTATAACTATCTGCTATCAATGCCATAGTTGATTGTTTCGGATACATTGAACATTATTAGACTTGGCGCGAATATAAGCGTTATCTACGTATACTGCTGGGATAAACGTCCTGCCTCCAGCAACTGGGATAACTCCTCTCTAACTTAAAAACGGTAAGTGAAATATTTTTTCAGATACTAGCGACCGCTTTTGTGCCTTTTTCCTGTTAAAGCGATGAATTTTCGTGCTAACAAATGTTATTCCATTTAAATGTTGTTTGATCATGCTAGACGGCACTTAATTGCATAGAAATATCCCGATGAAATTGTGGTTATCCATCTTTGCTTAATGCTACCTTGGTTGGCTCAACATGATCTGTTTCGACAGTTTCAACGGCTTAAATCCCTCCTTATTTATCTACTCCCCTACCCTATTCCCTTTTGTTTGAGTTTTGCTTGTTCTCTACAAGGATCTATCGTTGGTGGACTGTATCATCAGTGTCCAAACCGTATATTAGGCCAAATTTGCTAGCCTCATTTTCTTTAAGCAATAACTAAATAGACTTTTACTGATAAAGTTTTATTGAAGAAGCTTCAACAAAAATATTTTTTAAGGCAGACTTCACGTCATGATTGGGTTCTTAATACAAACTTATTTATTTACTATTCTCTATCGACAAAAAATGATAATAAAATAAACAGTGATGGAGGTCAGTGTTTAGTGCAAACGAGTTTAGACAGGTATATCACTGTGCAACCCAAACGAAAGAGGAGCCCTAGCCACGGTTGCATTGGCTCATGGCAACCGGTTTTCTAGTTCAACGAGCTGATGAAGCTTCTGAAGATGCTGTACCAAAAACTAACTCATCAAAACTAAGAAACCACCACAAATCTATTTGAGGGAAGGATCAAATAGAGATTAAGCAAGAACCATCAATAGTTTAACGGAAGGTAACTTTTATATTTCCAGGGTTAAACGAGGAAAGATTTAAGAAACCAAAATTCAGCCGTCAAATATTGAGGCATACGAGTACAAGGCCTTGATAAATCATTTTGATGAAGTGGGAATACACTACTCTACTTATCAACTAAAGAGCCAAAAAGAGTAGGTGGCGATGTTAAAAGAAATTGAGAGCCTCGTTGACCCAAACGAGATACAAGCTGCTATCAATGAAAAAAAAACACTTTCGTGTTAAATCTGTAACTAATATTACAAATCAGGAAAACAGGCCACAGCCAATATTTCGTTTGGAATTAGAGCGAGATAATAAAAAAAACAAAGCGATGCATGAAATATATTATCTAAAATATCTTCTACATAGAAGAATTACTGTCGAAGAACCCAGAAAAAGAACTGGACCGGTACAGTGTGGTAAATGCCAATAATATGGCCACACTAAAGCTTATTGCACTTTGAGAGATGTTTGTGTAATCTGTGGTGATCTCCATAATTCAACGAAATGCGATAAAAATACAACTCAAGCTTCTGTCAGAAAATGTAGTAAGTACGATGGAAACCACACAGCGAATTAAAGAGGTTGCCCAGTTTATATTGAAATGAAATGGAAAACTAATTCTAGACAGCGAGCTGAGCAACGATTGCTTAAATTACATTCAGAAGCTAAAGTTCAAAATAGAAACCAGAATATAAATTTAAACAGTAGCGTGCATCACGGGGTTTCGTCGCAAGTGTACTTAAGGGTGCCGTTCCAAAAGTAGAGGGAAGTAATGAAACATCTCATCAGCTTTAAGCAAGCTATCTGGTATAATGCAAAGCTTCATGGCGATGATGGAGATAACTATGGATCTAATGATGCAGAATAGGAACACACTGATGCAGATATGGAAAAATAGCAATATGAAATGCAAACGGCGTAGCGCAGCATAGAGCGGAGGTTCAAGCATTTCTAATTGAGCACAATATTGACATAACGTTAATATCTGAAACGCGCTTCACCAACAAGAACTACTTCAAAATTAATGGTTATTTATGATACTAAGCATCCGGATGGCAAAGCACACGGTGGCACTGCTGTATTGATTAAGGGAAGACTAAAACATTATGAACTTATGAAATATCAGAAAGATCATATCTAATCAACGAGCATCTGTCTGCAGGAATGGTCTGGAAATTATGTGATATCAGCAGTGTACTATCCTCCAAAGTACGGTATAAAAAAATTTCAGTTTATTGTTTATTTTGGACATGGATTTCAAGACTAACAACGCCTAAAGGCAAACAACTTTATGAAGCTATAAAGGAACAGTCCTTGGATTTTTTATCTACCGGTCATCCTACTAGCTGGCCCATGGATAAAAAAGTACCTGATGTAATTGTGTTTTACGTAACCAAAGGCATTGCGCGTGAGTATGTTAAGGCCACCGAATGCTATGTATGAGCATTCAGTGATAAAAGTAACAATGAGTATTGTTGTCTTAAAATCAGAAACACTGAAATGCCTGATAAACGAACGAACTGGTTGGAATCAATATAAGAGACTAGTCGAACAAAGTTGTCATCTTGATATCCCGCTAAAAACACCAGCCGATGTGGCTGCAGAAATGCTAAGGGAGGCACTGGAAATTTCAGCTGAAAAGGCTCCACCGATCATGAACAATTCTGAAAAAATTTATAAAGTATCACATAATATCCAGTCACTAATCCAGGAAAAGCGGAAAATCCGACGGCAATGGCAATAAACAAAATCACCATGGTTGAAATGCAAATTAAATCGAGCCATCAAAACCCTGAAATTTGTCCTGAGGAAGAAGAAATGTGTCCACATGTGTCCCATGTGTGACCCATGTGCCCACAATTATTTAAGTAAGCTCTCGGCAACAGAGAAGACTGATTATTTTTTGTGAAAGTCAACAAAAACCCTAGAAAGGCCTACACAGTCGAATCCACTGATTAGACTACAAATTGGAAATTGGGCGAGATGCGATGAAGAAAAAGCCAATGTTTTTGCTGCACATCTAAAGACGATGTTTTCACCACATGAAGGAACTAATAATATCGTGCTGCTTCACCAGATGAATGAAGATTCATCCTTTAAATCTATAAAATCTGAATGGAAGAAAGTTACGAACACAATCAAAACTTGCATTAGCCCGAAAAGGCGCCAGAATATGGAATGCCGTATTACTGGAAAACTTATAAGGGAATTACCAGACAAATGTGTAAAACTAATAATTTACATTTTCAATGCGACCATGCGATCAAGTCATATTCCTCAAATGTGGAAGGTGTCTTTGATCACAATGATACATAAGCCTGGGAAAAACGAAACTCAAATCTTGTCTTATCGTTCAATAAGAATGCTTCCCACAATGTCAAAGCTGTTTCAAAAAATGTTAATAACAAAACTGAAACCAGTATTAGAAGAAAGGCAAATCATTCCAGACCATCTGGGTTCCGAAACCAACATGGTACTATAGAGCAAGTGCAAAGAATTGTAAATGCAATCAGACAGACATTTGAGGCAAAGCAATACTGGTATGCTGTCATCATGGATATAGCACAAGCATTTGACAAAGCTTGGCACGACGGACTAATATACAAACTTAAAGCGCTCTTGCCGAAGAATATTCACTCAGTCCTGGAAAACTATGTCGTCCAAAGGCAATACATGGTCTAACAAAATGGTGCAACAACTTCCCAAATTGATATAAGCGCAGGAGTTCCACAAGGAAGCGTTCTGGTACCTATTTTATACTAGTTGTACACGGCAGACTTACCTGTTACCGACAATGTAATATCATCAACATGTGCTGATGATACAGCTATCCTGGTATCATACGAGAACTCGCCAACAGCCTCAAGAAAAGTGCAAAGTCATATAAGCAAAATTGAGGATTGGCTTAAGATCTGGCGTCAAATTCACGCTGAACAAACGCTCCTGCACACCAGTACAATTAAACGGTGTATAAATTCCTCAAATACCTATAGGATTACACTTGGTCAGACGGATAATGTATTGGCTGATAGGGAGAAATTCCAAGTTATAATTAGACAATAAGGTCTTACTATACAAAGCGTTAATCAAGCCAATATGGGCATATGGTATTCAGTTATCGGGATCCACGAGTGAGGAGTTCTCTATTTGTTACTCCTGCAACGAACTCAAGCGAAACTACTCCGATGTATTGCTAATGCTCTATAGTATTTATATCTGAAATACTAACATACACGACGACCTTGAAATTAAAACCGTTAAAGAAACAATCAAAGAATTCAGTTCGAAATACTATACTCAAAACTTCAAGGACATCCCAACGAATTGAACCGGGGTATTTAAACGACTGAGAAGAGCAGATCCACTCGGACTATTGAACCTGTGAAATCATTAAATGTGTAGATAGCGCTTATAAGTAGGATCTAAATTAAATTGTGAACACTAATATTAAGTATTAACATTTGTTAAAACTTAAAAATGTAATTAGCTTAAGATTTTAACACTTCTTGTTAGTTTCTTATGTAGAAAGATTCAAGAATAAAGCCATTGGCACCATTATAAAAAACAAAACTATTGTCTATTCTTTAAACCGAATTTGGCAAGATCGAGTAAGATTTACTAAACAGATTTTTTATTTTTTTGTTGCCATAAGTGTTGCCTTCATTCACACACGAACCAATTAGTAAAAGCTAAACTGGATATGGTTTTATAAGGCTGGCTTTTATAGGTACCGAAGGTTTGGAATTTTCATTCATCCTTCATTTTCTTGATGTCGTAGGGAAATATTGTTTTTCATGAATATTTCGAAGCATATTTTGATGTACTCATGTAAATAAAACTGCTGATGTGCTCAAATACACCTACTAGACCATATAGTCAACCGCAATCTAATAAATTTTAATTAAACTAAAGTAATCGTTGTACACGTTATAATGACCGACATTAAGGAATTAAATCAGTCATGCATGATTATCCCGCACTATCGCTAAATAACAATTTTCAATTTAAATTAATTTTGTTAAAATTAAATCTGCATGCACACACTGTATATTGTATGAAAACGCGTACCATACAGCAACAAAAATAATTTAATTAAAAAATATGTTTGCTATCACAAGCCGAAATCATATTACGTGAGTGTAACATGATACGGTACATTTTTGTGCGATAATCATACACATTTTGTTAATAACGCTATGGTGTGGCCCACAATAATTGCCATAACCTTAAAATTATTTTGATCGCAATTTTATTCACAAAATAATTCGTTTTCGTTGCATGCCAATGCGATATTAATTCGATTTAAATATTTTTTTTATAATTGGACAGATTATAGGTTTAGGTTGTTATTGTATGGTATGGTGGTATTAAGATTTTAACGCTGTTTTGGGATTTTTGAAATTAGCATTTTTATATCATTGTTTCGAATAGTAATTGCTATAAATGTGCTTTGTATGTCGATAAAATATATAAAAGTTGTTTTGAGCTGTTCGATTTAAACCATTAAGCCATTTAATTAATGATTATTACTCTATTGGTAAGTTGAAATGTTAATGATTAACAGAATGAGCATATTAGTGTACCGGAGTGAAGTAAAGGTTTTGCACTTCAAATTCACGTTATACCGTTATCACGTTATAAATTGTGCAAATTTCAAATTGTGTTATTTATTTTCCAGTAGAAATTGAGTGGAAGCTCATCGTCATTTGCGGTGTTAATCTTATCCGAAAAAATGAAGCTTGATTCAAAAATGTTGAAGTTGGTGTTTCTCGTTTGCTAATCATATGGGTTGGTTCAAAATGGGTGAGGCGGTATTACGTCTTTTCCTTATATGAAAAGCGAGGGTCAAAATATATCGTTGCGGCAAAAATCGTGCGTCCAATTGTATCCCGTGTAAAATAAATCACTAAACTATAATTTTATAATTCACTGCTTATCACCGTGGTTCGCCTTTTAATAATAATCTACTTCTGCCAAAACTGACTCTAAAACCGCCAAGAATTTTTATTGCTGGCTCAGATGCCATCTGTGATTCATACTAACTAATTCATACTAAGCTTTATTCGAAAATGATTTTAAGCAAAATAAAAGTGACATCTATTGGCTAACTTAATAATAAAGGCTCTATTGCATTATACTGAAACTAATCTATTACAAATTACATAAAGTTCTATTTTGACACAATAAAGTTTAAGAATCTCAGCTAATTACGAATATGCCAAAACGATTCGTACTTAATTTCGCAGTGCTTGTGCTTCATAAAATTTGAACCCTGATCGGTCAAAATCGATTCTGGCAATCCGAATAAACACACGAAATTTTTAACAAACGCATCCGCAATAGTTGCGGTTTCCTGGTCGGAATTGGAATGGCCATTGAAAATTTGGATAAATCACATTGAAGGGTAAGTATATACTTGTTGTTGTTGTAAGTTGAAGTTAATGGTCCTACAATGTCTAAAAATATTTTTTCTATCGCTCGAGTAGATGTAGAAGTGATTTTCTTCGGCAACTTCTGGTTGATACCCGATTTATTTAACTGACAAGAAGCACAATTTGTTACGTATCTAATAATTCTTGAAATCATGTTAGGAAAATAATAATACGATTTTAGTCTATTATACATACGATGAACACCTTGGTGAGCACCTAAAGGTGTGTCATGAAATTCTTTTAGAATAGTATTTACCTAGTTTTCATCTTGGAGATGAATTAAATCAGCTATATCAGGAATAATATTTTCAGAATGATTTGGATCAAGTACGATCTGGTTCGTGTCCTCTAAAATTGTATCGGTTACGTGCTTTGAAATTTCTTCTGTTAACATATCAGTAGAAGAATATTAAAGCAATTTTTGCGATGTATGTGTTGGAAATTTTATTTTAAATACAACTAGAAAAAAACATGCGCCTTGTCGCTTTTAATGTTCGAACTCCAATCTATAATCATCTCTTTCATTTCTCTTCTTTTCGTCAAAAAAACAGGGATACACACCATGCAATATATCATCAGCTATAATTCAGAGGTGCACACATTATAATATGCTATAATTCGAAGGTGCCACACTACAATAGCCTTAGTTACCATACAAATAAATAAGGCAATATATCCTTTTGTTAATCTGGTACCTCTTCCTGTTTTCGAGGCTATTTGTATCGGCCCCGCATAGCCAACACCACATGAAGTAAACGGTCTGGTTGCTTTCATTCTAGCTACTGGCAGATCCCCCAATAACTGCTTAGACGTCTTCGCATTGTTTCTGAAGCATATTGCACACGTATTCACAATACGTGCTTTTATGAAGGTACTTTTACCGCCAACTATCCAGAATTGCTGTCATCAGATGTAATGTTAGTGTTAAACCCGGATGATGCAAGAATGTGTATTATTACACTTCGACTTAATGCATGGTCTTTTGGCAATATTTTTCGATGCTTATAATCGTATTGACAATCCAAATGTTTTAGTCTACCATCAACTCTCAAAATACCATGTGCAACAATAAACGGTGCCAAAGATAGAATGTCGCCGTTTTTTTTTTTGATAACCTTTCCTCTCATGCAAGCGATCAAATTCTTCAGCAAATGATTCGCGCTGTATATAGTTATATGCTTTAGAATGGTGTCTCTGGCAGGTCGAATTTCCTTTGCAGTAAGAACACTGAAAATCCGATTACTCGCCAGTGACCGTATATATTTCTCAAATATCTTACGCTATATGCGAACACTCTTAACAGCTTAGTATATCTTGAAATCCTATACGAGTATATATTAACAAGTCGATGATGTGTTCTTTTCTATGAGCATTGAGAACGAAGAGCTTGGTGTTTTTCCGTTCGTCAGCTAAACGTTCGCCGTTGTTACATATTCCTTCGTGGGAAGTAACAACACAGTTAGGATCCTTCAACCATTCTGGACCGTACCATCGAAGTGGTATGTCGAAATGAATGCGAAACACTGCGATGGAAACAAACAATCAATTTCGTGGTAATTGACTTAAAATCTCTGACGTCCTGTTAGCCATAAAAGTTTTCCATCTAGCTGGATGACTGACTGGATAATCACATCGAAACAGTTGTAGAATCTGTCCATCCATAACATTTCACCTGCTGCTTTATGTTTTTTTTTCACCAGCGTCAGAAGTTTAGTTAACAATTACGCACCACATAGCTCGAGCCTGGGTAAAGACACCTGCTAAATGGGTGCTAATTTTGTTTTCGATGCCCTTAAACTCACAGTAACAGAACCATCTTCATGAAATGTTCTGCAATACACTAAGGCATTGAATGCCTTTTCACTTGCATCAGATAATTCGTGTAACTCTATTCTGTCGTTCTGTGGAATGTAGCGTTTTATTTTTAAATATTCCAAAAATTTTAACTCACTTCGAATTTTTATGTAGGTGTTTGCTACGTGGTCCGGCAATTGATCATCCCAACTGAGCTTCATTAAGCATAGAGCTTGTAAAATCATCTTCATCAGAATGATGGATGGAGTCAACCATCCAAGCGGATTAAAAACTATGGTGTACTCGGAAATAATCTGTCGCTTTGTTGGCTCTCCGCTGCCCTCTAAATTTAGTTGGAATGTAAAGACATCCACTAAAATACTCCATTTAATGCCTAATATTTTCGTCTCAGTTGATGAATTTAGAATCATTGAAATCTCATCTGCAATTGCGGTCGCCGTAATATCTGGTACGTCTGACTTCCACTTTCTCAAATTAAACTCGCCAGATAGTAATAATTAATTAATTTTTTCCTTTAGGCTTCGACTTCCTCTACCGTATCTGCCCCTGCGATGAAATCGTCAACATAGAAGTCCTTTAAAATGCACTCAGCCGTATCCGGAAAATCTTGCTGATTATCATGTGCAAAGTTCTAATTGCCAAAAATGATGAACTGGCTAATCCAAAGAAAACCGTATTGAGCTTGTAGTGCACGGAAAATATACCCCAGGTGGTACACCAATGTCAACATTGGCAAATCCACTCTCTATGGAGACTGGCCCTATGGATTCTGGGGAGGGCCAGCTATTGCATTACCAGGGAACATCAAATCCGTTCCAGATAAGATCCAATTTACAAAGATCACCGATAAAAGAAAATAAAAGCAACTCGGTAGCTGACCAAGCTGACGTTTTTCCTAACGTAACAACTAGATGCACTGAACAAAAAATACAAGAAAATCTGAATCAAAACGAACAAGAACAATACGACCTAACTACTGACAAGGAGCGTAATCTATATACCTTACTTTGTAAGGAACGTTTTGAAAAAATAGAATTAATGAAGAGTATTAATGACCTTCAAACAAGAATAATGGTCCTAGAAAACTCTCAGTCAAAACCAACTACAGCTAGTCCGGCTGCTCAAGTGACATATGAAACGGATGAGGAAGAACTCAACAAAGAAACGGGATGGATTTTAAACCGTAGCAAAAAAAATAAGAAACGAAAAATGAGTAAATCACCACTGGTTTCACCCGAACAGAACCAATCAGTTGAGCAGCTTCCAACCGGAAGTAAGCATGTACAAAAAGTAGAAAAATCTCAGGTTTTATCAGATCAGGAACGATCAAATAAAGAACCCCCATCCGGAGGTAAGAATATAAAAGTGCCACGGCCACCTCCAGTTATAATAACAAACTGCAATAATTATCAGAGCATTAGAAACATTTTGGAGATCAACCGGATAAAATTTCAAGCTGTAGCGTTAAATAGTGGTGACATCAAACTAAATGTCCCAGACAGTGATAGCTATAGAAAGTTAACAAAAGCTCTTAATGAAGAAAACTCAACATACGAAGATAAGCAGACAAGACAAAACAAAGTCATTGTGAAGAAACTACACGCATCATGCAAACCAGATGAAATAAAAGAGTGTCTTTTGGAGAAAGGATACAAAATAAACGAAGTTACACAACTGCTAAAAAGAGGTGACAAAACACCACTTCCTTTATATATGTTATCTTTCGAAAGAACAGAAGACATTAAAAAGATTTATGCAATCCGTGAAATACTACACTTGAAAGTGCAAATAGAAGCAGTGAAAAAATCTAAACTGATTCCCCAGTGCAAACGGTGCCAAGTCTACGGACACACGCAAAACTTTTGTAATAAGGAGTACAGATGCGTGAAATGTGTTGGAAAACACTGTACGGCTGAATGTACGAAACAAAAAGACACTCCACCAAAATGTGTCAACTGTGGTGAGGCACATCCAGCCAACTACAGAGGTTGCATTGTTATAAAAGAGTTGCAAAAAATTCGCAACAAAACAGGGGAACCTTTAAAAAGTTCCAGACAAGAAATTAACTCAGCTTCAACAAGAATATCCACAAAGTTGAGGCCACACCAAACATTAAACACGCCATCAAGAACTAATCCAAATGTAACATATGCTGATGCAACCACTATTGGAAGTTCGAGAAGACAAAATTGTTCTGCTTCAATCAATGATTCAAATAATAACCAAACTAACAAAATACTGCAAGATATTCTTAATAGACTTAGTTCACAAGAAGAAAAGCAAGAAAGACCCCTCATATCAATCTTGCAAAGGCTCACCCTACTCGAAAAAGGTCGAACAACTTCGGATTTAGCCGCCCTTTGTTAGTTTAAGATGGCAAATAATCTAAAAATTCTTGCATGGAACTGCAATGGTATATAGCAACGACAACATGAAATACAACTATTTCTTGATTTAGAAAAAATTGACATATGCTTATTATCTGAAACACACCTTACTACTCAAAGTCATACAAAAATACGTGGCTACGAAGTTCACTCTGCAGTACATCCTAATAATAATGCGCGAGGGGGCAGCGCCGTGATTATTAAAAAATGTATTAAATACGATCTGCAACAAAAATTTGAAAGTGATGAAATACAAGCAATTAGCGTTAGCATTAATACACGAAACCATAAACTAGTGGTGGCCGCAATATATTGCCCACCTAGATATAACATCAAAGAGAATTCTTATACTCACCTCTTCAAGCAGCTAGGTGAAAAATTCATAATCGGCGGTGACTTTAACGCTAAGCATACAGACTGGGGATCAAGACTAACAACAACGAAAGGGAAAGAGCTCCATCAAGCAATAATAAAATACAACTGCAACTGGCACTCTACAGGAAAACCAACTTATTGGCCCAGCGATCCAAATAAAACACCAGACCTGATTGACTTCTTTATAACAAGAAAAGTCCCGATTGATTATGTACAAGTGCAGGAAGGATTTGACTCCACATCTGACCACTCCTCTATTTTAATGACAATAAGTGAAACAATAATTACAAATGATAAACAGCCAATGCTAACAAATAAATACACTGATTGGGAAACATTTAGGAATGAACTTAACACTAGTATCATTTTAAACACGCAATTTTCTTCAGAAGAGACATTAGAACAAGAGGTGGAAAAACTAGTTAAAGATATACAGGAGGCAGCGTGGAAAAGCACTAATCCAACAAACAAAAAAATAACTGGCAAATGCTACCCAATGGAAATTAAATCACTAGTCATAGAGAAAAGAACTATCCGAAGGGAATGGCAACGCACGCGAGACCCAGTCGTCAAAAATAGATTGAATAATCTAACACAACGAATACGCAGAGAAATACGCGAATTCAAAAACAAATCAATAAATTCATACCTAGAATCTCTCAGCTACGATAAAGATACTGATTACTCATTGTGGAAAGCAACCAAATATTTAAAAAGATCAGTTACCCACATACCACCAATAAAAACCAATAATGGTCGCCTGGCTAAAACCAAAGAAGAAAAGGCAGAAAATTTCGCAGATCATCTCGAGCGTACTTTTCAGCCCAATTTAACGACACTGAATCAACACGATATACTAAATGTAAATCTTACAACCATCTTGAGACAGGAAATTCCATTAACCAATGCTAAAGAAGTTAAACACCAAATAAAGAATCATATGGTACTTAGAAAATCACCAGGGTATGACTTAATAACAGCTGAGATTCTTAAACAACTACCAAATAAAGCTATTAAGAAAATAACTGACATAATTAATGCTTCCTTCAGACTCTGTTATGTCCCTCTATCTTGGAAATTTGCGGAGGTAATAATGATACCTAAACCAGGCAAGCCACTAAGTGAATTAACATCGTACAGGCCAATATCACTTCTTCCAATTATGTCAAAACTGTTTGAGAGACTATTATTAAAACGAATTAAACCTGAAATTGTTAAATCAGGAGCTATTCCTTCCCATCAGTTTGGTTTTAGAGAGAAACATTCCACAATTGATCAAGTCCATAGAATAACAGATTTAATAGAAAAGTCTTTAGAGGAAAAAAAGATTTGCTCAGCCATATTTTTGGACATAGCGCAGGCATTTGACAAAGTCTGGCTAGATGGTTTAATATTTAAATTAGAAAAAACTCTGCCATTTGAATATTGCGAACTACTAAAGTCGTACTTGCAAAGAAGATACTTTAGAGTTAAACAGGAAGGAGCTTATTCCAGCATTAAAGAAGCTAAAGCGGGAGTGCCGCAGGGCAGTGTCCTAGGGCCATTCCTTTTCCTACTTTTTACAAGCGACTTACCGCAAACTAACAATACAACTACCGCCACGTTTGCAGATGACACTGCAATTCTAGCTGTTGGTGACACAATCGGTGAAGTCACATTCAAATTACAAATAGCCATAAATAATATACAAGACTGGCTAACTAAGTGGATAATTAAAGTGAATGAATCAAAGTCTACTCACATTAACTTCACTAACAGATCAATAGAACCACTGCCGGTGACTCTCAATAATATTCCTGTACCACATGCAAATCAAGCAAAATACCTTGGAATGAATCTTGATGCAAAGTTGAAGTGGAAAGTTCACGTGAAAAAGAAAGCAGATGAACTTCAATTAAAATATAGAAAAATGTACTGGTTAATTGGAAGAAACTCTCAGTTATCCATTCATAATAAACTTATGCTTTATAAACAAGTTCTGAAGCCGGTCTGGACATATGGCATTCAACTATGGGGATGTACCAAAACCAGCAATCAACAGATAGTCCAACGATTTCAAAATAAAGTTCTCAGAGGGATCGTAAACGCCCCGTGGTACACTCGTAATAGTGATCTTCATAGAGACCTCGGAATGGACACAGTCGCAACCGAAATAAAGAAGTGTGCTCAAAAACATCAGGAGAGGCTCCATCTACACCCTAACGACGAAGCGGCTAGACTACTTCATCAAGAGGGTATCATAAGAAGACTCAAGAGACTAAAACCTTTTGAGTTACCCGAATAGACCGCATAATGCAGAAACAACAAAAACAACACTTCATGGAATGAATACTCGTACATAGAAGTACTTTATTATATTATATTATCAGAGTCAAACGCTGTTAGTCAAAAATGACTAGTTACTTTGTAAAATATTTTATTGCTATCGTAAATAAAATTTAAATAAAAAAAAAAAAAAAAAATCTTTTCGATTGTGCGTACTCTTGAAGTGTTCTTCGCACTCCGCTTCCTCAGGATTCAAATCTTAAACAGGCAAATCACATTTAATTAAAAAATTGCAATTAAACAATTGGAGGAGCGAATATGTTGTAACCAATACCCGACCTTTTTTAACCATGAATGTACACATAGATCTTGAATAAACCACACTTAATTTCTAAGCCGAAAATTCAAGCTACCGGAGTTTTTTGTATAAATCGTCTTTATTTATTTATTTAATTTAAAGAAATCTATTTTCTGATTTACATGTATGATTTCAGAATTTAATTTTAAAAAAAACTATTAGAAAACAAAATAAAGAGTTTTAAAACACAAAAATATAAATCAAATCTTGATTGAACAATTTAAATTTAAAAAATAATTCTTAAGGATACTTTTGAACTCTTATCCTTTGATAAATTAAAGTCAAATAGGTCGTCGACGATGTTGAAAGATTTAGACGACCTATTAATGGGGTTTTTCTCTATAGTTTGTGGAATGGTGCAATCTTCGATCTTGCGATCTTGTATAATCAAACCTTTTATCCGGCTTAAATTTAGAAATCCATCGAAGCCCACCGTTGTCAAAAATTAAAGATTTACATTTACAATGATGTAGAGAAGTCGTCGTCTCAGCACTAGAGTACGCTAACCATCAAATTGACGTTTCGTTGGCGCGTATTTACATTTTAATCGTTCGACATGCTATTATGTATAGGTCTTGTTCAACTTCGTCTCGCCATTGAAGTCAGGGTTGTCCTATGCGCCGTACACCGCCTGCTAGATGCTGGAACACTAAGTTTTATCATACTAGCAATCTAATTTGGTTGGGTTTATTGTATTCAATGATTACACTAACTCCGAAGAGGCACTTTATCTACAATAGCCTTAACTGTGCTTAAGGATCTCGATGTTTTCGGGGTTAAGGCTTTTGTGGCTGCCTGCTTTCATTTTCCAGTGTGTTGATACGAGTTTTGTTTAATTGCTGTTTACTTTCATACTAAGACTACATGCGTAGCGATCGAGAAGTAAGAAGCTGTCGTTGATATCGTTAGGCCTTTATTGGTAAAGAAGCATAATATCATTTGAAATAAGAATTTGGCCCGATTTATTAGATGTGCAGTGTGAAGTTTCAATATTTCATTTTACGTACTCAAGCGCCAGATTAAACACCACAGGTGAGTGACTGTTATTTTAAAGGGATATGATACAGATCATTCGACTATTATTCTACATATAGACCCAAGCGATCTTAATTTACACAAAAAAAATATCTCTACGGTTTTCTAAAACATCCGTGCGCGGTCTAGAGGTTCTCGTAGCAAGCACGAAGCACCTAGCGTCATGGTGAAGCACCGGTCCGTGATTTTGGGTTGGAATGAAAACCACACTGAAAATTGACGATGATGTTTCCGGTGAAAGGAACAAGTCTGCCAATTGCAATACTAGCCAACACTTTCAGGGCAGTGTTCAATAAAGCTATGCCACGATAATTTTTGCAATTTAAACGGTCTTTTTTGAGCAGCAGATATAAAAAAGCGTTCTTACATTTCTGTGGCAGCTCTTTTTAGTCCCAAATAGCGCCGATAAGGTCGAAAAATTAATTCTGCAGGGATGCCGTCGAGACCTTTTCCTTTTTCAATCTATTAATAGCTGCTATTCTTCTTTTACTATGCGATATTCGGCAAAGACCGTAACCGGCGGGGTAGTTTCTCAATAGGGGTCACTTCATCATTCCGATTTAACGGATATTGGAAGTTGGTTTGCCGTACTGCAAGAAATGACGTTTGTTCTCAACTTTACATTCAATTTTTTGATGGCTAAACTATTTTGAGGTTCTTTTCTGAAATTCCTGAATATAGCAAAACAGTTCCTTGAATTTACTTGTATCGCTGATAAGCTGATATTTTCGATTATACATATTGCTAGAAAGCTTTTAGTGTTGCAAGCAAACCATTGTTCACGAAGCATTTGTTTATTTTCAACGAATTGGCTCCACTACTCATCGAACCAATCATTGATGCATTTCTGTGGTCTTCTTCGGTAATTATTTTGGACCGCGCTAGTTATGGCTGACGGTATTGCGAGCCTTTGCTTTTTCAGCTGATTAATAACTCTGCAGTGATTCTTGATTTTTAATGCATCCTCATTCTAACGTTCAACATGTTATGCGTGTTTATTAAATATAGTTAATAGTTTGCACTAGAATTAGGTGTGCAAGTAGAAACTCGCTTCTGAAGTTGGTTGAATTAAAATATACTTGAAAGCATTTTGAATATACGTAGAATAGTCTTTGCTGTTTTTATCGATAAGTTTCAGTTTTGTACGAGCTGTCGTTCCGTGCAAATAACTTCAATTTTAAAAGATTAAAATTATTCTTTAAATAAAAAGAAACGCTGTTCGAGCTATGGAAGTGATTAATTCGACTTTGAGTGAACATTCCCTGAGTCATTAAACTATATAAAGTGGTTTGCAAGATTTCATGGTGACACTTTTAGTCTTGAGGACAATCCACGTTCAGGTGCAGACAAAGAACTAAAAGTTTTATTGGACGAAAATCCATGTCAAACTCAAAAGAAGCTTGCAGAACGGCTAGGTGTTACTAATGACGAGAGCCCGGATCTTCATGCAAATACATATTGCTAGTCGTTCATAATTTTTAAATTTTTTAAACATAGAAATTCGAATAACACTAAATTGATTATTTTGGCTTCATTATGATTTAGCATATATAATTGCATATTTGTCCCTTATTTGCATATAACGCCATATTTGTGGGTTTTATGTACATTTTGCTTATTTAATCAGAAAATTCGAACGAATTCCGTATTAGTTGTTGATCGTTTTAAGTCCGTTTAAGTGAAATTAGCCCGAAAATCCATCCCGAATTTGTTGGTATGTTTCTTGGCCAAAGTGTAGTCAACCCAAAAAAAGTGTCGTCGTTACAAAAATGTAGTGCTATCCCGAAACCCCGAACTTTTGTTACATAAAAATGTAGGATTATCCCGGAATTAAAATTTAATTTAATTTCAATTTACACATTTTTAATAAATTTTGTTTTTGAAAACTGTCAAAAATTGTGGCAACCTCTTATTGTGGACTAACCGTGCAATATTAAAATTTTTTAAAAAACATTCTTAAAATATTAGAAAGCTCAAGGCCTATTGGAATAAAACATTCAAAAAAATTAAAATTAGAAAATTAAGCTAAACCGATAAGTGTATTGGCAGTTCATGACAATAAAATAAGCAAACCATAATGCCAGAGATAAATTGCAATAGCGGTATATACGGCTATTTAGGTCTTGGCTGTGTTAACAAACCCCTTATTTTCATATCAGGTGGAAAAATGATGTAAATGTTGATGTGAATTTGCGTGGATAAAGACTTCTCGATTGAGAATTTCTAGCAAACTTTAAAATTCTGTGGAGCAAATACCAGAGATAAATTGCACTAGCGGTATATACGGCTATTTAGGTCTTGGCTGTGTTAATAAACTTTGCTAATTTCATTTTCATATCAGGTGGAAAAATGATGTAAATGTTGACGTGAATTTGTGTGAATAAACACTTCTCGATTGAGAATTTCTAGCAAAGTTTACAACGAATTTTTGAATTTATAATTAGAGTTTGGACTAAAATGGTAAACGGCCATTAACAAACCTTCCCAGCGATTTGGACTCAGGTTCCGTGAGTACTTCTAATAGGCTGCTAAATTGCTCCTTTGGTCAGCCTGTTTGCTGCTTTCTAACCAGATCTTCAAGTTTGCAACGAATTTTTGAATTTATAATTAGAGTTTGGACCAAAATGGTAAACGGCCATTAACACGCCTTCCCAGAGATTTAGACTCACGTTCCGTGAGCACTTCTAATAGGCTGCTAAATTGCTCATCTGGTCAGCCTGATTGCTACTTTCCAACCAGATCAGCAAATTTGCAACGAATTTTTGAATTTATAATTATAGTTTGGACCAAAATGGTAAACGGCCATTAACACGCCTTCCCAGAGATTTGGGCTCAGGTTCCGTAAGCACTTCTAATAGGGTGCTAAATTGCTCATCTGGCCAGCCTGATTGCCACTTTCCAACCAGATCAGCAAATTTGCATCGAGTTTTTGAATTTATAATTATAGTTTGGACCAAAATGGTAAACGGCGATTAACACGCCTTCCCAGCGATTTGGACTCAGGTCCAGTGGGCACTTCTAATAGGCTGCTAAGTTTCTCATTTGGTCAGCGTGTTTGCTGCTTTCCAACCAGATCAGCAAGTTTGCAACGAATTTTTGAATTTATGGAAAAAAATACAAAAACGGCATACGCATCTATAGTCTTTATCCACACAAATTCACATCAACATTTACATCATTTTTCCACCTGATTTGAAAATAAATTTAGCAGGGTTTATTAACACAGAATTTTAAAGTTTGCTAGAAATTCTCAATCGAGAAGTCTTTATCCACACAAATTCACATCAACATTTACATCATTTTTCCACCTGATATGAAAATCAAATTAGCAGGGTTTATTAGCACAACCAAGACCTAAATAGCCGTATATACCGCTATCCACACAAATTCACATCAACATTTACATCATTTTTCCACCTGATATGAAAATGAGGGGTTTGTTAACACAGCCAAGACCTAAATAGCCGTATATACCGCTATTGCAATTTATCTCTGGCATTATGGTTTGCTTATTTTATTGTCATGAACTGCCAATGCACTTATCGGTTTAGCTTAATTTTCTAATTTTAATTTTTTTGAATGTTTTATTCCAATAGGCCTTGAGCTTTTTAATATTTTAAGAATGTTTTTTATAAAATAATAAAATTGCACGGTTAGTCCACAATAAGAGGTTGCCACAATTTTTGACAGTTTTCAAAAAAAAATTTATTAAAAATGTGTAAATTGAAATTAAATTAAATTTTAATTCCGGGATAATCCTACATTTTTATGTAACATTTGTATGTAACAAAAGTTCGGGGTTTCGGGATAGCACTACATTTTTGTAACGACTACACTTTTTTCGGGTTGACTACACGTTAACCAAGAAACATACCAAAAAATTCGGGATGGATTTTCGGCCTAACTTCACTGACAAGTATAATTAAATCGTATAATTAATAAAAATATACTTGATGGGTATCTGTTAAGTAACCCAATTGTTAACAATTTTTATGGTGTAAAGTTGTTTTTGAGTGAGCGGTGAGATGGTGCCTTGACGAGCGATGACAAAGTTTTACTTTGTACGTTGTGTAATATAAAAGTACAAGATATCAGGTTGAACATCACCTGAAAACGAATTTCTATGAAGAAAAACTCCACTAGTAAACAAGAACTGATAGTGCACACAGTAGAGGCCGGCAATAAGAAATTCGATTTTAATTTAAAATTAGGTAAAGCTCTGTTGTCTGCAGTTGATTGCTGATTGTTTGTATCCAGAGGGCGGAGTTATTGTGCCGCCTTGTGCTTTACTAACTGTTGATTGCTTAGATGTCTGTCGAAACGGGTCGAGTCTGTCATGTCTGGTGACTTTTCCTGTCTCTCCATCTTGTTATGTGTAGGGAGTGTACGATGGACCCGGCGTATCCGGAATTCCTGCTTAGTCTTTTTCCGTACATTCTGATCAATCAATCAATCAAACAACTGATTGTTTTTATTTATAGTTATTTTAATAATTTTTCGTTCCTTACTTAAAACAATTCTATAAATTGAAATTTCGTCGAAAGTCTGAACTTAAAACAATAAAGTTGTCGGCAAATATAATTCAATTTATTTTTAATATTATTAAAAAAAAATTGAACATACCGGAAGGTCAGGGAAGATTGTGATTGCAACATTCTTGATCAGGGGGTCTATTTAATTGTCAATTTCTTTTTGCTATGGAATGTTATTTTTCACCGATCTCTCCTGGTTGAGTTCAGGTAATGTTTTACTAAAGTTGTGTGAACGTTAGATCTAAATTAACCCGGCTTTTAGTTGGATGAATTTAAATATAAGTAGCTGAATGAAAATACCAAATTTAAATTTGTTTCTACAATATCAACGGAATATTTAGGTCATCATATGTATGATAATACTGACGAGTCACTATACGAACGTGAAGTCCCTCGGTTAGATGGTGTTTGGTGGGAAGATAGGGGAAAATAAGGTTACAAGCAGTATATGATGAGATGACCCGGAGATGTGAATTAAATAACCGAACCAGTCTATTATGACTGATGCCGAATGCATTTGATGATTATTAGCTTCCTTTAACTCAACAACAACTAGCCCAAATTAATAAACTAACAAAATATAACCTAGATTGTGAATGTAATCGAGACTAACATTTTAATATATTTAAGTTGTTAGAAAATGACTTTACTGCGGTTCAACCTAGTTGTTTTTTTAACTAACATCCTTTCCTACTTAACCTTATCTGTTAAGGAAGCAGGCAGGGCCTGAGCCCGTATGATGCTGAAATATTATTCGCATTCAGATATAATTTGTTATTTAATTGTTGATATTTCAGGATTATGGTAACGTACCTAGGATCGCCGTTATGGCTGGCCTGTACGCCTCTATCATATCATATCTTAAAATAATGTAAAGCTCTTTTGTCTGCGGATATTCCTTTCTGAAAAATTGAACAACATACTTTTCGAAAATTTCTTCAAGATTAGACAGGTAACGCAGTCTCCCACTAGTCAACACGCTGCAGAAAAATTATCTGACTACAGCATATGAAAAAACGATGAACAAAATAATATATGAAACGAATATTAAGAAAATATGGGTTTCAATTGTTGAAACGACCGACGTATTTCGGGTAGATACAATGTGGTTGTTGCAACAATAGACGAAGCTACTTTTGGGAATCAGCCAATCATATTAAATATTAAACAATTAGAAAAAATGAATTCGACCACAATTACGCAATTTTTCGACGAATCGATTGATATTTTAGGTTAGGACACCACACAATTAATTATAAAAGATAAATTTTTCATTCTATTCTCGTTAGGCATACATTTTCCGAAAACCAGTGACTTATTGTGTCAACCTGTGCTAGCAAAATAGGATAATTGGCAGGAAGCCGAGGCGTAGTATTCCACCCACTCCCAAAAAATCAAAGATCTTTTTGATAGTTTACGAGATGATGGCGCAACGTCAATCCCCGGAGCTAAGAAATTACTTTTTGATGGCAAAATACAAAATGATTTAGTTTAGCCACAAGTTATAAAATAACTTGAAAGTAGAAGATTAATGCTTCCAGAGTCATTAACAACGCTAAGTCGAATTGAAGCAAGAATAATAGTTGTTAAAGGCCCTATTTCAGAAAAAACTAAGTCGAAATTTAGGTCCCATCCCTGGATTTTTAAATTCATCCCAGAAAATTTTGAAATTACACAAACCAAGATAATACTTAACCTAAAGTGTTTATTCTTGATATCTATGATAAAATGATAAGAAGACAAGCCGTATGTTGAGATTGGCACAATAGAAAATGGTTCCCGGGAACCACGAGTGTCGTGACCGATCTCTTCTGATTTCAACGCGATATTATGTTCGCTATTCAAAATAAAATTCACATGGCGATCCGTATGTTGAGATTGGCGCTAAATCATCCTGTATTCCTGTAATCATCCTGTATTCGCGGTGTATTCTTCACGAAGTTGAAAACGTGCAAAAATGGCTCGATCACTATTTTGCTTCGAAACTATTAAGTTTCTATCGCGAAGGCATTTTTCATCTTGCCGGGATTTTATTGCCTAATTTTAGGATATCTTATATTTTCAGACGATGGTTTGATAATCGGTTCCAGTAGAAATCATTTTAAATTTCGGATTTTAGCAAGAAAGGTGAAAAAATGTCATTAAGTATGAGTAGTGGGTCACTGAACCAAATTTTAAATTCACACAGTGTGAAACAAAATGTCCTTGTTACCACTATAATCAGTGAGTGGAGCAAACCGAAATCTGTTATGCAAATATTAGATTGGACATTTTTTATTGAATTACACTTTATAAACTTTTATATCACGATCATCACTCGTTATAATATCAATATAATAGCTCTTTTGTTGTTTTATTTTTCTTAGGGTACCCATGAAAATGAACCAGCTCTGCGAGCATGATAACGTGGTTCATTAAAAGTAAAATGATAGTGTTGAAAAATATTTCCATCTGTTGTTTGTTTAAGACTTTCTGTTGGTTCGAAGGTCTGGGAAAATGCAATTCAAATAAGAATTGAAAAACTTTTAAATTCTTATTAGGGAATTGAGATTTTATAGTCTACATATTATTTTGATTCGTTTATAGTTTTTGAGGATCAATTTTTAAAACAGTTTTCGAAATCAAGTTACTTTTGCAGATTGTTTCCCTCGTTATAGTACCATACTTCCACTTCCGGAAAACGAGTATAACCGAGATCAAAATAATCATTTAAATGTAAATAATAATGCGAACGATTGTCTATTCAAAGTATAATGTTTGTTTAATGTTTAGCTCCTAGTATTATGTACTGATAAAGTTAGAACAGAAATAATCTCCAAATTCATTAGCCAATGCCGTCTTAACAACACGTCCTCCCTTTCGCATAAACGAAAAATAATAAAAATGAATAATTTCCATGATAATCACAATCACGCACACATTTATGTAGCAAAAATAATTCCAATGCGACATAATGATTCAACTTACCACAAATCTCTATAATTAACATTAAGCCCGGTGCCGGCGAAATTGAAAAGACTTAAAATGTATTAAATAATAAAAAAAAATTGGATGGTATTAGGCATATATATACTGGTATCAACATACATACACAGCTTAGGTAAAACCGTATGACAAAAATTTTCTTTTTATTAGCATTACGATTATGATTATTATTGTTATTATTATTTTGTGTGAAAAAAGTCCCCCCAAAATGAAAATTAACCATGCTTATGGTATACGTAAAATTCCGATGAAAAATATTACACCTGCGACATAAGGAGGCAAAAATAAAATAATAAGGAAAAGTAAAATAAATTACCAGCAAAAATGATGAAAAAATACTTTGCAGCCATGGAGAAAAATCTTATTAATACGAAAAATGTTTCAATTCTCCCACAAATTGTGTGCGGCATCGTCCTATTTAAGCTGAAAAATTAATTTTAATAATTTTGGTTGATTTTATTGTGTTCGTCTGTGCCAAAAACCGTATACCAACAAACAGAAAATTCTTTTATCGTTGATCATAAATTTTTGCGACGTATACAAATTTTTCCTCCGGCATTTTATTTTCATGAAGGGATGGCAAAATTGGCGACGGGACTATAGATCGGTTTATAATCTTTAATTAAATTAGTAATCTAAATATGAAACATGTTGTAAATTTAATCACAATTTAATATATATAAAATTGAATCCTAGAATATTAGCCAAAGTAAAAATGAATATTAACTTCTGTACTGCTGGTGGTTTTCCCCATTCAGGAATTTCGCCCAATTTAGATTTCGTACAACGTTACCCACCACGGGCGTGCGAACTTGTTTCAGTCATCTATAGATAATTTCTTATGACATGAATCATTCGCAATCTGTAATCAATTCGCAATATTTTGTTCCGCGCCTCCCAAATATATTGCTTTGAATGGCTGACTGACAAACATCGCACACATCAAATTTGTAAGAAATTATTTAGGTTGATCTAAAATGTCTAGATTTTTCTAAACATTGTTTCAAATTTTCACACAATATTTCTTTTTATTTGAAGTTTCGGAAGCGAATCGTTTGACAGTATCATCACATTTATTCTTTTTTGCAGGAGCTACATCTCATTAAAAAATTTGGCAGTCAAACTATTTGGGTTATATAGTCAGTTTTTAAATACGGATTAATGTGTGAATCCATTAAATCTTAGCCATCCACGGCGAGAGCGATAATTTTGTTTTCTTCCCACTATAAGATTACTTGCATGCTGTTATCACGGAGTTATCCAAATTTGTACTGTTCTAAGTAATGAACACATTTATATTACTTATTAGTGATTGTGTGGGCAAGATGTTCGCTAACTACTAATGAAATGTGATAGAAGATGTTCGAAAATGTCCATATAAAGAGATTAGTAACTATAAAAGATGCTCGAACTGCGATAGTCAGAATGTCGCTTTAATTAATTTACATTATCATCGCTTTTTTTAATTTTATTATCGCCCAATAGATATTTTCCGAGAAGTGAATTTTCTTTAACAAAACTTAAATGAAACCTGCTACTTACTGGTGCAATCAGTGTGTTTAAGGCCATATTCTGTATCCAAAACAAAGAAAATAAACTCTAGAAATGTATTTAGCCCCGCATATTTATCCAAATCCGCTATTGGGAGCCCGTTTATACTTGCATGGAAATGTTTCTTATTTTAAAACACAGCAAGCTGAATTGTTGTTTATCACGCCTTGTCAAGTTAAATGGCAATTGCCATATTTCAGATTATTAAACAGCCCGTTTATTGTAATTAGAATTTAATTGGGAATCTTTGGGACATCCGCAATTTATAGAAAATGTTTGGATGACATACAATTCTTTCGTTGAGATTTTACATATGAAAAAGTGTTGGAAATGAAGATGTTGATGTTCCAAAGAAAATGGGATGAAAACTATGGCTAAAGTTTACATTACGTAAACATCGAGAAAAGCAGGTAAGGAGTATAAATTTTGAAAATTTTTAAATCCAGGATTGTTTATCAATAGTTTTTAGGATGGGGAAACTAAATTTTTCCGGAAAATTACTCCATTTTCCGAGAAAATTTTCACTTAAAAAAATTGCGTATTATTTTATTCTAGTAATTTTTATAAAAATTTATCTTAACAGTTTTATCAGTATCTTAACAGTTTTTCGACAGTACAAGTAATTTTTCGGGGATAATTTTCCAATTATTCAGGAAAATTTTGAAATTTTTAAAATTTTTTTATTTTATTTAGTTTAAAATTATAAATAAAATTTGACACTTGAAGATTCGGATAAATTTTGGAAAAGCGGGGGTTTAAGGGCGGCAGCTCCCATCCTCTAAGGTATACAACGAATTAAAATTACATTAAAAAGAAATGTATATTTACTAAAATTGATCTTTTTAACATTTGCGGCACTATCAGAAGAAACGATAAGAGCGATAAACTCTATTTGATTTGTGTCTGCCAGGTTGACGAGGCAATTATTATTAATAAAGATAAATAAAATAAAAAGTAGTTTGTCAATTCAAAATGTCAATTTCAATTTATTCAAAATTGAATTGTTCGTCAATTTGCTCTTCATGGTTGTGATCCTCGTCAGGAGTTTCATGGAGGTTGCCTGGATATAGAATGTCCACATGTTTCATGAACTCTTTAAATGGATCTTCATTTGTCATGTTGCATGATTTTAAGAACACATATTTTGCCAAATATCATTCATAAAACATTTTCCGTCTTGACGAAGTTTCATAACATCGTTTAGCAGCGCGCCAATCTAGGATCTAGGCTTGCCCATTAACAGTTTCGCCCTGTTTCAGCAGCTCATAGTACACGATTAATTTCTGGTCACGAACTTTTGCGTTTGGGATTCTTGAAAAAGATCCACTTCTCATCTCCCTTAACAATTTGATGCAGGAAGATCTTTCTTTCACGCCGTGAAAGCAAAATTTCGCAAATAGCTCTTCGATTTTCCAGCTCGCTCTCAGTCAACTCACGCGGCACTCATTACCATGTTTTTGAATTTTTCCAATAGCATGTAAACGTTTAGCAATACCTTGGCGAGTCGTGCCTATTATTTTTATCCAATAACGCTTGCATCTTGGAGTCTTTAAATGTTTTTGGTCTTCCGGAGTGCTGCTTGTCCTCAATGTCGAAATCGCCACTTATGAAGCATTTAAACCAATCTTCACAGGCAGTTTTCAATTGTGCATATTCGCCGTAGGCCTCCTCAAGCTAAAGACATGCCTCAGCTTCATTTTTTTTTTTCAAGTTGAAGTAGAAAAGCAAAGCTCCCCTTCAAATTCTGTTAGTTTGGCACAAAACTCGACATTTTCGTTCTTAGAAAAAATATTTTTGCATTGCAATATGTCCTGGCAACACGTCTTCTGACATAAATGACAACTTAATGTGTCGCTAGCACCATCTATGTGTGAAACCCGGATCAGTAAAGGCATGTAAATCAACAAACAATAATTTTCTTGTTTGGTTTTAATTTTTAGGTACAGCTGATGATAATACCGTGGAGCTTAGAATTGCATATAACTGTGGATTGGTTTGTTTATGCAATAAATGACCTTTTAATAAAACTGATATTTTATTTATTTTAGGGTTTTACCAGCTTACATACTCGTGCGCATTAAGGAATTTAATTACTTAAGTTTGCCAGAGTTTACAAGTTTAATTAGTTTGTTAACCGTCAGTTTACTTCACTTTTAAAGGTTTTTAGTGTTACTACACTGGTAATACCATCATTACCAGAACACACACAGCTGTTAGTTTGCCAAGTATCCATTAGGTAGGATACAAATTGTCCTCATTTATCAGAATTACATACGATGAATTGGATACGTTGTTGGATATTTTGCCATCTTGACAGTTTGTTTTGCTGAATGCCATCCAACAATGATTCAGGGACTGAAGTTAGTGACCAGGAAGTGCGCAGGCGTTAATATTTGTAAATCAACTGTATCGTCATTCAGAATGCATAGTGGTCGCAAATTTAGAACTGACTCGATTTGTGTAATGAGCATTGTCATTTCCTCAAACACCAGGTTGACATTTGAAACCCTTTTCAAATGATATTTGAATGACTTGACAGTGGATTCCCACAACCCTCCAAAATGAAAAGCGTGCGGTGCATTATAATGGGAATGAATACCTTTCTGCAAGAGGAAATCAAAAATTTGTGAGTTGTTACATTGATTAATTATTTGCTCTTTCATTATCTTCAGTTTTTTATTGGTGCTAATGAAATTAGATCCATTATCGCACAAAACAGCGATAAAACGGTTGAGATTTGCTAAAAACGATTCAGATCGAGAGTGCTCACAATTTCCAGATGGAAAGCTTTTACCACTAGGCACACAAAAACTGCAAGATATGCCTTGTCCACGGAAGCGTTTTTGCGTTTACCAGTTTTAATGTATAACGGTCCCATTTTCAATAATAGTTCCTAGGATTGGCCGGCTTTGGTTTCATGGTACAGTTGGCAAATCGTTTGTCCATCTTTTGTTCGTTTCTGTGATATCGATATCGGATACATAGAGTGCATGCCTTTATACACCGCCTAACAATGCATCTCGCTCCTCAACGCCCTATGCATATGATGGAAGCGAGTATCAGGAACTAGTAATTCGCAAATTGTATAATTCTTCTACAAAATTACTGGATGCTTAGTCGAACAAGAGAGTGATGATTTGTTTATTCGTCCGCAAACTCTCAATTTGATATTGCTGGCTGTAAATGGATCCTTAATTTAGAATTTGTAATTCTTTTTTAAATACAAGTTTTTGTACATTGCGAAGTAAGATGATTTCTGCATCATTCATTTCTGGTGGCGTGCTGAAATCATTTTGAAGACAGCCTTGTTTTCGATGATGCAGTCTGTCTCAGGATAAATACCATTATTTTTGAATTTTCAACTTTGAATTTTTAGTAAATACATGAAAATAATTTGGCCTTTCCTCGGTTGTTGCGTGGTCGATTTGGATGTTAGTTAATGTGAATTTTGGTCAGTTATTTTCGATAATGATTGGGGTTTAACTCCTCTATATATTAGGACAGCAGGATTACAATTTGATTCCACATGGTACCGGCTGTCCGGTTTTCTCCGAATGTTTTCCACCTCCGTGGTACGTCGACTAGCCAGTTTAAGACGTTCATGGAATCTGTCCAAGCAAAAATGGGTACACGTTATCGTACTGTAGCGCTTTGGTACAAATTTTTACTAATATGCACAAAAGTACGGCCCCACATAATTCCACTATAGGTAAAGAACTTTGATTGGTGCAACCTAACCTTTTGCGTAGATGATGTTTACTGTGGTTTCACCAATACTGTTCGTAGCTCGTAGATAAATGACACTACCATATGCTGCTTTGAATGCATCACAAAATGCGTGTAACTAGAGCTGGGTTGGGTTCAGAAATTAAATGCCTTGGAATACAAATTGTTTCAAGTGGCTGATGGCAGTAACTAATAAATTCTAATCCAAGGTTTGACGATTTGATCATGTATGGTGAGTCCCATTCTGTCTTCAGCAGCAACTTTTGGAACATGATTTTAAACAAGATGATGCTTGGTGCAAGTCACCCCAACGGACCGTACGCCTTTGATGCTGTTGAGAGGATTTTCCGCTTGGTCCAAACTGTGGCATCGTCCTCTCTGTGTACCGTAAAATTCAAAAATACTTGACTCTTCGATTTCCATTTTCGTAGATTAAATCCATTCTTCTGTAATATTATATTTATGTCATCTTTGAGTTTTATGGCTTCCTGTATGGTGTCACTTCCCGTTAATAGATCTTCTATATAAAAATCATTAGATATTACATGCGCTGCCTTTGGATACATTTGCCGGTTATTTTCATCTGATTATTTTTTAAGCGTTTTTACAACTAAATATGGCGCACAAGCGGTTCCATATGTAACAGAGTTAAGCTTAAAAGCTCTGATATTCTCCTTTTGGTTTTCACGCTATAGAATGTGTTGAAAATTGGCATTTTCAGTATTTGCCTATTCATTTTTTCAATATCAGCTACTACGGCGATTGATTGAAGTTGCGGAACTTCATGTTAGCAATTTCAGACCAATTTGCAATACTCCATTAAGAGATACTTGCTGGTTTTACAGGGTACATCGAGGAGAAATTTTGTGGTACTATACTTGTTGGCTTTATGTACTACTGTACTACTACGTCGATGAATGGTTTATAGGCGTCACTAAATTCCGGCTATCGTTGCTGTTTTATTTCCATAGCGAATAGTCTCCGCTCTACTGTAGGTAACATTCGCAGACAATATTTCCGGATTAGAGACAGGAACTGGTTCTTCGACTTTCCAAAACTTCCTTAATTTTCGATTTAAATCGTCGGTTTGCAGCATTCGGTGGTTGCGTACATGTTGAGAATGGCGTGTGTTGGATTATCAAGGTAACCTGTGATTAACCAACCAAAATAATCCATGATTATTCGGTCAGTCCCAAGAAGTACTTTGATTTTATTTGGTTGGGAAAATTGAGAATCTGCCCAATTCAAATCCATAATTAATTTTGACGGATATTTTAGGATTTTGTCGGCAATAAATTAGCGATTTTTTTATAATACGTAGGTATGTTTTTTATAAGTTGGAACGAAAAATGAGCTAACGGTCATATTGATTTTACCTTTAGCGGATACGCCAACGCTAAACCGTAAATAGATATAGATGACGGATGCCGTTTTAGGTTTAGGCTTTCAGCATAAGATTCTGTGATAAAGGACGTTTGTGATTCTGAATCTAAAGGAGTTTTGAATGGCTGGAGTTGTTTAGCTATTGTTGTTTTGATTTAGTTCAATAGTTTCTTAGTTGTTGCATCGCAAATTTCTAACGCATCGCACTTTTTATTTAGAAATGAAATGAATTCATTAATTGTAGGAAAATTCGTTCCAATTGATTCGTTTGCCCACAACTGTTTCGACACTATCTATTTTACCCAGTAAAATGTGAATGAGCCAGGGATCACGTGACTCAGCTTTTGGTCAAAGCACCCTAAACCGCAAATCATTTCGTCAGCTGTGTCGCAAACTTTCCGGAACTCCTTCCCATTAGAGTGAACACAAGGTTTCTGATCAATGAATGTATGAGCTAATGAAGAAATTATTGGTGGTAATTTGTTATAGCGATTGCATAATTTATCCCATGCTTCAACGTAATTATTTTCCGTTATGGATATTTGCATTAGCGACGCAGTAGCTTCCCCTTCTAGTACAATATTCAATATTTGCAATTTTTACTAATTTTTGGATTGTCGTGTACCGTGGAACGAGGGCCAATATTTAGAATCGCCCGAAAATGTTGCTATTTTGCTATATTAATTTTGGGTAGCCGGAATTATTCACTTCCTCATAACAAATTTTCTGCTGATACAAGAATTGCTCAAGAGTAGCGTTTAAATCGGTCGTTTCATTTGGTTCAGCTTGACCTAGACTAGCACACATACGCATTAATAATTCACGAGCTTCAAAATAAATTTCGTCAACCTCATCAAGTATTGACACATACCTAGGCAAATCTAGAAATTGAACCTCGAGCTCATTGAATATATATTTGATATATATCTTCAAGGACTTCTTGCCAATATTTTACGGCCTCAAGCGAAATAGTTTCATGTAGCGCTTCAGCAAAAGGCAAAATGTTTTTTATTGAACCAAGCTCCCGATAGATAATAAAAAACCACAACTACAAACAGCAATCTGCAGTGGTTTTTTAATTACATGTTTGGAGCGGGCTATTGAGAGCTGTATAGGAACCCAGCGCACATTTTAGTGGAAACAAACCGATATAATTTCTAAAAAAATACACGTTCAATACGAGTTCAGTGATATCGTTTATTTCAATATCCACCTTCGGAGTATTGAGATTTAAACAATTATCCATATAGGTAAATAGGTGTGTGATGATATTGGAACCCGCCGGTTAGTATTAGTGGAACTATAAATTATTTCACCAGTTTAGTTATAGCAAAACATCTTAAACGTATGCACGATTGGCTGAAAGGCCGACAACCGCAGCTCCAGTTTCCAGTTAAACTAGATTTAAGGTAACAATAAATTCATTTAAATAATTGTTTTTGGGTCAAACGTTTTGACTAAAAAATAAGATGCTGGTGTTTTTCTTTGTACACTGTGGATCTCATTTTTAAAATTATTGTGATACACATGCATTTGGTATTCAGCACGAAAGGTTTTCTCGTTCCCTATATTAGAAAATATACGGTATATTGATACTGTGGTTAGATAGTTTGTGCGGTATTGTAGAGCGGTTCGTGATGGAATAATGTGGCTTACCGCGAGGGTGACTTTATTGCCAGGTATTTTCGGTTTCGAGAAATGAATCCGCCGATACTCGATAGTTTAGCATGGTACCCGAAATAAGTAGGTTATATTTGAATGACGAGAAAGGGTGAACGATTTTGTTCAACGTTTAACATTAAACAGCATGGAATGAATATTTTATACCAATTTCGATAAGGTTTTAATTACGAGTATTTTTAGGCCACTACTAATTAATCCTTTGATTATGTAGTTGATATAGCAACAACAAGTGCATGTAAAATCGATAAAGTTTCTTTTCATATATTTATCCGCACGATTATAGGTGATTTGATTCCCAGGTAGAAAAAATACATGCCTAGGTAGATGTGATACATCAGAAAATACCATATATAAGTAAATGAGTTTAACAAACATCGACTAACAAATTCGTATTTTACCTCCCGCAAATAATTTATTTGCACTATACACAAAACCAATTTCATGAGATCATGTTGTGAATGCTAATTGAGGAATTTATAAATCTTATAGCTTGTGGCGATTTTAATTAATGTTTTAAATAAACCGTAATTGTAATGGCAAATTTATGTTCCATTATATGGCATACGAGTATATATGTACGATTATTATAGTAGTGTTTAAACCGAAATTAAAACATATTAAAATAATTCGAATGCATAATAATATACGTTATCGATAAATGGATTAATGTTTAATTCGCAAGTGGATTTTTTGTTGTATGTAAACAGAATTTGATATACATAAGTTCATATGCGATAGCGATTTTTTAAATTTTACACCTTTAATATAAGGAGCTTCAAGGGCTTTGGTTTTGAACTACAGTGTGATGACGACGGAAATGACGACCGAATTTTTTAATTTAAGGAATTCAACGCTTCATTAGTTCGAAACCAAACTTGTATCGTCTCTAAAATTTGGCTATCCCCACAGTGACCCATAATTTCAAATCAAAATTTAAATTTTACCATATGAAATTTGCGTTGTTCTGGTTGATAGCCAGATATTGCTTTTACATCTAGGTGAGGTTACCACGACGTTGGAAACCAGAGCAACCCAAATTTCATATAGAAATCGCATGTATGCGCTAAATACAATAAAATTCGAGGTTACGAAGGGGTTGACAATTGCGTAGCGAAACATAATAATTCGCTAAGGCATAGTGATTATACTTTATACGTAAGTGCAAAATATTTTCAATATTTTTGTAGTTTGGTCACTATACAGTCTGATGAGACGACCGAAGTTTTTAAATTAAAAAATTCAAGTTTCATTTGTTCGAAACCAAGCTTCCATTCCAACGTCTTTGTAACCTCACCTAGATGTAAAATTTACCGATCATATAATTATTATAATTTGTTTATACATATATATATATATATATATATATATATATATATATATATATATATATATATATATATATATATATATATATATATATAATGTGCTTAGTTGCATTTCACACGATTGGACATGCACAGAAAAGAGACATGAGCCACCTAAAAGTAAATCAGTTCGTAATATAACATAAAGTCCAACTTCTAGTTAAATAATTGGTTTAGTTTTTTTTTTTTTTTATATATTTATTTATTACAACTGATTTACGAATCATCTAGTAATTTATCTTTCATAATTTATATTCTTGTTTGGAGAGTTGTAGCCCTTTGGCTAGTCCCGTTTACAATTTTATTATATTTTTAGTCGATCCTGATTGGATCTTGTAGATCATGCGGTTTCTTCCTTCGCAGCCGTCTTACCAGGTTTGAATCATCCAACATACGACGTATCTCAGCATTTTGGTGTAGACTAATAGGTTGCATGTGTTTTCTCGCGTGTTTACTTATTTTTTCACTAACGAAATCCATCTTCAGATCTCTATGGAGGTTGTCATTTCTTATGTACCACGGCGCATTAACTATTCCACGAAGGACTTTGCTTTGGAATGACTGGATGATATTGACATTGGTTTTCTTTGTACAGCCCCAGAGCTGAATACCGTAAGTCCACACAGGTTTTAAGATTTGCCGGTATAGTAGCAATTTAATATGTAGAGTTAGCTCAGAGTTTCTTCCTAAGAGCCAATCCATCTTTCTGTATTTGATGTTTAACTCTTCTTTTTTTATTTTTCACATGCTCTTTCCATTTTAGTTTCGCGTCTAGAGTCATGCCTAGATATTTTGCCGTATTTGCATAGGGAATTTGCTGGGAGTTCAGTTCTACTGGTATCCAGTTGACCTTCTTGTTGGTAAAGTTAACGTGAACAGATTTTGTTTCATTAAGTTTTATTCGCCATCTCTTGGTCCAGGTACTGACAATATTAGTAGCTCTTTGCAATTTGCTTGTAGATTCTTCTATGCAATTAGCAACTGCTAAGATGGCCGTATCATCCGCAAACGTCGCTATGTTAGTATCCTCTATCGTTGGCAGGTCCGAGGTGTATAGAACATATAAAGTTGGTCCCAGAACGCTACCTTGTGGTACCCCTGCTGATATTTTCTTTATTTCTGAGTATTCGCCATCTAATTTAACTCGAAAGTGTCGGTTAGATATGTAAGATTTTAGAATTTTATAAAACTGCTTTGGTAAGTCTCTTTGTAATTTATATTCCAAACCTTTATGCCATACTCTGTCAAAGGCCTGTGCTACATCCAAGAAGACGCTTAAACATACTTTCTTTTTTTCAAGTACGTCTTCAATTATGTTTGTAATTCGGTGTACTTGTTCTATTGTTGAATGATTTTCTCTGAAGCCAAATTGATGCGGAGGAACAAGATTTCTTACTGCTATTATTGGTTTTAGTCTCTTTAGGAGTAGTTTCTCTAATAATTTTGAAACTATTGGGAGTAAGGAAATCGGTCTAGACGAATTTTTGTCATTAAGTAGTTTGTTTGGTTTAGGTATCATAATTACTTCTGCTACTTTCCATTGACTTGGAACGTGTTTAAGTCTGAACATTGCATTAATTATTTGGAGTAGTTTACGTAGACCTTTTTCAGGAAGAGCTTTTACTATTTGTCCTGTAATTAAGTCATATCCTGGAGATTTCTTTGTATTTAGGCTAAGATTGATTTCATCTTTTAATTGTAGTAATGTGACAGAAGATATATTGCAGTTATCCATTTTATATACTGGTGGTATGTTTTCCTCTGCAGTTTGTCTAGGTAGTGGCTGAAACGTGTTCTCGAGGTGGGTTGCAAAACAACAAAGCTTTGTGCTTTGCACTTATAGCCCATGTGCCATTTTCATTTTTTACTGGTGGAATTTGTAGTTTACGTCGTTTTAAACCTTTTGTCGGTTTCCAAAGGGAGTACTCGGTATCTTTTTCCCCAGTAAGGCCACTCAAGTATTTATTAATGGATTCGTTTTTGATTTCTTTAATTAGCAACTTTAGTTTATTTAATAAAAAATTAAGAGTTGTTTTATATTCTGGCGCTCGACTTCTTTGCCAGGCCTTTCCTGCTTTTCGTTTTGCTGCAACCAGTTCCCTAACTTCTAGAGAATAAATAGCATTTCGGCGCATTTCCTTTGAACTTGAGGGGACGTACTACTCCACGCCGCTTCTTGTATACTGTTGTTGATTTGTTCTAGTTCTTCTTCTAGCTCTATCGGGTTTTTAATTGGCACCTGAAGATTAATATTATCCTCAACAAGTTTCTGGAATTTCTCCCAGCAGGTTTTTTTGTTCGTTAGCGAAGGTGGACTAGTTTTTTTAACAATCGTTGCACAAATTGTCATAATAACAGGCGTATGATCCGACATAATCCCCTCGCTGCTTGCTAGGTATATGTAGTTTTCGTCTATACCTTTGGTGATAAATAAGTCAATGATATCGGGTATTTTGTTTCTATCCGTAGGCCAATAAGTTGGTTGATCTCCAGAATGAAAATCGCAATTGCATAGTCTTCCTGCTGGAAACAGCTCTCTTCCTTTTTTAGAAGTTACTTTTGATCCCCAGTAGGTGTTTTTGCCTTAAAATCACCTCCGATTATGAAACTTGATCCAAGTGATTTAAATAACGTGCATTAGTTTGTGTAATTAAATTATTTCTTGGGGGCAATATATTGACGATACACTATATTCTTTGTTGTTATTTATAAATACTTTTAAGGTGACTACTTGCATAAATTCCTCTTCAATTTTAAGATCTATAAAATGTTTGATGTTTTCTTTTATAACCACCGACGATCCTCTCCTTGCCCTTCCTGCTGGATGAATGGCGTGGTAACAATTGTTTCCATATATTTTAAGATATGAAGTAGAAGTAAAATGGGTTTCCGATACTAGGCATATATCTATTTTTTCAATATTTAGGAACATTTCTAATTCTGGAATATGTTGCATTAGCCCATTTGCACTCCAGGTTACTATTGTTAATGTTTTATTTGTTGTTGTTTGCATCATTTTAATAGAGCATGGATTTCATTTCATTTAGAGAGTCTTGCTTATCTAACCTGTTGCTTAGAGCTTGAAGGCATTTCTCTTGTTTAGCTAGACGAATATTAAGAGCTTCCATGCTTCTTAGTATCTTTTGGAGCACTGCTGTACCTTCAGTAGTGTGCTCCGAAATAATTGGTTCTGTCATGACTACTTGCGAGTACAGTTTTGGTTTTGATTCTCCCGTTTTACTAGCATGAGGTTTAGGTTCCTCTTTGATGGAAGTTTGAGAATTTTTTACCGATACTCCAGGTGTAAAGGGATGGGGTGTATATTATCACTTCTTTATTTTTAATTATTATTTATTATTATATTATATATATTATACATTATATTTATTTATTATTAACATAGTTGCTTCTTCCTCGAGCAACCAAATCTATCTCTTTTTATATTAACTTAATATTAATTATTACAATATTTTGTAATGCCTAATAAACATATTTTATCTTTATTGAATTATCGTAAAAGAAATAAATTTCGAAATATAAAATGTGTTTATTTTACAAAATACAATTTCATGGAATTTCTTCGCATCATTAAATATTTTCGCGCGTGCAATGTTTCGAAATGTTAAGTATATTGTACCGCGTATGATGTCGAAATTTCCATGACAAGTGTGTGGCATTACATCCTTCCCCTTTAGAAAAATTTACCAATTGAAGATTAGTAAATTTTTTTATTATCATTATTATTTTTGTTTATTTATATATATATTTTTTTATTTAGCTTCTAAAATATTATCTTGTTATTCTAATTAAGTAATCTTAATTCTACTCAAATGAATTCATCTTAAATTTATATGCTTATAAAAATTACATTCTTGTTTTTATTTTTTTAGACGGTTATTGTGTATTTCTTTAATTTCATTCTCTATTTTAATCTTCGAGTTCACATCATTTCTTTCCACTATTTCGAAAGGTCCAGTATAATTACTTTCAAGCTTTCTTCTGTTACCCCTTTTCAGATAAACAAGATCACCTACGCTGAAATTTCCTGGATTTATTTTTTTATCTAATTCCTTTTTTCTATTTTCTTTGGTTCTTTTCAATAATTCATTAGCTTTTTTGTGAGCCTCTTGTAATCTAAACCTAACTTCTTCGGCATAATTATCATAATTATAAATCGGATTCGTTTTTTCAGTATCTATGAATGATGGTATGGTAGCTAACTTTCCAAACACTAACTCATATGGAGTGTATTGTGTATCGGTATGTGGAGTTGTATTATACGAGAATACAAAGTATGGTAACCATTCATCCCAGTTGCCGTTGGTAGTGAAATTATTTAAGTATTCATTTAAAACTCTATGGTTTCGTTCTATTGAACCCAAGGTTTCATGATGATATGGTGTAGAGTTGACTTGATTGATTTTTAGTAATTTACAAATGTTTTTCATTAATTCATTTAAAAATTCAGTTCCCATATCTGTTTTTAAAACCTGGAAAATACCATATTTTAACACAAACTTTTCTACTATTGATTTCGCAATGGTTATGGCTTCTTTATTTATTAATGGAATTGCTTCTATGTATTTGGTTAATTCGCATTGTAAAGTTAATATGTATCTAAATCCATTTGAAATCTTCAGTGGTCCTACCGTATCTACTGCTACTACTTCAAAACTATTCCCTGGTGTTTCTGTAATTTTCATTTTCTCTTTCGTATGCCTGATTATCTTATTCTTTTTGCAAGATTCACATTTATTTACAAAATCTTTGACCATTCTACTCATATTTTTCCACACATATCTCTGTTTTATTCTACAGATTGTTCTTTTAACACCTGAGTGACCTCCAATTGGATTCGTGTGATTTTCTAAAATTATTCCTAACATTTCTTCGGTATCTATTATTCTTTTCGGCGGTTTATAAATTATTATTTTTAAATTATTTTCTTCTTTTTTACCTTTTTTTGAGTTCTGCAGAACATTAAATTTATTTTTGAATTCATTAATATCTATGTGACTAAAAATTAAATCGTTGCTTTTCAATGCTAGTTTATCTATTTTCAGGTTTTGCATGCAATTAATTAACTTCTCCAATTTTGAATTCATTTCCATAATTGGATTATTGCTAATCAAAATAGTCACAGTTTTTAACCATTTGTTGTCATTGCCGAATTTATTTATAACCTGCAAACCTGTTGGTACGTTTATAAATTTATTGTTTTTAGTTTCTCGCGAGTTTTCTGTTTGTTCATACACAAACCTTAATTCTCTTAATTTCTGTACTTCAGTTATAGATGTACATTCCCAAGCGTAGAGTTGATCGGGCTCTTTTCTTGGTACATCTACACTAAAATCTTTAGAATTTTCATCCAGTTTATTTTTCATACTTCTAGTGATTACATTAACTTTTTCTTTTGGTATTAATGCTTTTAATGCTTCAGTGTCCCAAACTATTCTAGATAAAGCATCTGCATTGGTATTTAGTTTACCTTGTTTAAAAATTATGTTGAAATTGTAGTCAATTAGATCTAATCGTATTCTGGTCATTTTAGACGATGGATTCTTATTTGTAAACAGACTTACCAGTGGTCTGTGGTCAGTTACCACAGTAAATTGTCTACCGTAAAGGTAAGGTTTAAAATAATTTATGGCCCAATGTATAGCTAATAGTTCTTTTTCAATAACTGGTTTATTTAGTTCGTGTTTATCCATAGATCTACTTGCGAAGGCAATTGGTAGATCTTTCCCAACTTCACCTTGTGATAAGATAGCACCTAACGTGAAATTTGATGCATCCGTTGTTAGAACAAATTCTTTATCAAAATTTGGATACTGTAGGATTGGTGGATTAATTAATTTTGTTTTAAGTAAATTAAATGCTTTTTCACAATCGTCAGACCAAACAAACACTGTTCCCTTTTTTAATAGGTTATTGAGAGGTTTCGCTATCAAAGCAAAGTTATTGATGAACCTTCTGTAATAGTTACAGAATGCAACGAATCGGCGTGTACTATCCGAATCGGTTGGGCGAGGATAATTTTTAATCACTTCATATTTCGCAGGGTCAGGCTTAACCCCTTCACTTGTGATGTAGTGACCTAAATACGTGACTTCCTTTTTCAAGAAATTACATTTAGATGGATTGATTTTTAAATTATAGGCTCTTAATCTTTTAAATATTTTAATTAAATTATTATTGTGGTGTTTCATTCCACAACCAAAAACAATTATATCATCCACGTATAGAAACGCAAGTTCCTCTAGACCAGCTAATGCTATTGATAGCATTCTTTGGAAGCTGTTCGTGGATATTTTGAGTCCAAATGGTAACCTTTTAAATTGAAAGTGTCCTTTATTCGTCGAAAAGGCTGTCATAGGACGAGATTCCTTCTCTAGTTCTATTTGATGAAAAGAACTAGTTAGGTCTAACGTCGAAAAATATTTCGCTCGGCCTAAATTATCTAATATGTCCTCTAGACGAGTTAATGGAAATTTATCGTCTATAATTTTTTTATTTAATTGCCTATAATCTACAACTAATCTCCATTTTCTATCACCTTCAGAAGATTTTTTTGGGACAATTAACAATGGAGAATTATACGGGCTGATTGAAGGTTCTATGATATCATTATTTAAAAGTTTTTCGATTTCTTTATCTATTTCATTATATTGAGCTTTTGGCAACCTATAATTTTTTATATAAACGCGTATTATCCTCTTTTATTATTTCTTGCTTGTAAAAATTGTTAGTTGTTAATGTATCACCAGAAACGTAGAAAACATCTGTAAATTTCCTACAAATTTTAAAAATTTCCTCCTTTTCGTAATCATTATTATTTTCCATGTTCAATTCTTTAATTATTTTCGTGTACCGTTCTTTATTTGAAATGTTAGTGTCTTTAGTGTTCCGTATTATATGATAATTACTTAAATTCTTTTATTTTGGTTCATATTTATCTATTTGCACTGCCTCTTCATTAGTGTTTATTATTCTTATATGTGCAATACCATTCTTAGGAATTATTCCATTGCAAATAAATACTCCTTTACTTATTTCTTCATTTAAAATTATACTATCTTCACTTCTTTTAATATTTAGAGCTTTCAAAATTTCTGTTCTCGCTGGTATTGTAAAAGTATTTTGTGTTGGAAGATTCGTCTCCAAGGGTAGGATAATTTCTTCATCTACAGAGTTAATAGTGATTGTGTAAGTTTCATAATCAATCTTACATCCATTTTTGCTCAAAAAATCCCTACCTATTATTCCATCTGTGTTTATGGGGAAATTTGTTTCAACTATGTGTATATTTTGTTTAATAATATGATTATGGAATTTAAAGTTTGTATATACAGTGCCTAATGAATATGTTTCGGAGTCTGTCACTCCCGTTATTCTACATCTATTATTACTATCTATAGCTATATTTTCTCTTAATTTATCCACTTTGCAAACAGTGATATCCGATCCTGTATCAACCAGAAATGTCAAGACGTCTCCGGACAAATCTGATTGTAACATTACCAGACTTCCTGAATTTGCATTTATATGGAAAATTAGTGAATTGCTAACTCGTTCAATTGTTTTGTTATATCCTCCTGTGATGTTATCGGAGGAATAGCCCCGTTTCCCGACCTTTGTAATACATGTATATTTCGGTTTCTTCGATTTTCATTATTATAATTTTGATTTCTATGACTTTGATTATTATAATTCTGATTTCTATAATCAAAATATCCTTGGTTATAATTATTATTTTGGTTTGAGAAACGATTCGAATTTCGTTGTCCATAATTTGCATTACCACGATATAAATTATTTTTGTGTTGATAACTATTGCTATTTCTATAGTTATTATAATGTTCACTATTATAACTGTTATTGCTCCGACCGGCAATTCTGCTGTTCCTATTAAATTTCTTTCTGGTAAATTGAGATATTCGGTGTTTAAGTTGTGACACATTTTGTGTGTCTGTTTGAAAAACTTTTGAGGCCTCTCTTGCTACTTCGATAGCCTCAGCTAAAGTTTTTGGTCTAGCTGCCATTACAGTGGGTTTCAATATATCTATTAATCCCTCTTTGAATGCATTTAAACCCAATTGATCCGATATCAAATGTACGGTTTTTATATCTGCATCAGCTAGGATTTTTACTTGTACACTATTTAGTTCGTTAACTAACTTTTCAATTTTTTCTATATAGTGTTCTATTTTACCCGTTTGCCTGGCTCTATGTATTTCAGATTGTATCTCTAGTGGAGAACGCCTTAAACCAAACACTTTGTAAAATAATTCTTTTAGCTTCTTAAAAGTTTCTGGTTTTTCCTCTAACGTGATTTTTGATTTTACACTATCACTAATTCTAGCCGCTAACACAATCGCGATCAATTTTGGTTGATCAGCTATTTTCAATTCGTCATGTAACAACTTGACCAAACTTAAAAAATTTTCTAGATCTTTGTGTTCACCTGTGAAGATCGGTAACACTTTAATAACTTCACTAATTTTTAGATCCATTTTCTTCTTAAATGGCATTTAAATATTACACATAATCTAAATTAATTCTATATCTAATTTATATTGGAAATTTGATCACACCAGAAATGAAATTAAAGGGAAATTATATGTGTGTCATAAAATTATTTTTCAAAGCATATTTTGTTAATTGTAACTTAATAGGTGGTGACTACACACTCATTAAAAAATAAAAAAAAAATATTTATAAAATATGTTGTGCAATTGGATCTTCTTGACATCAATTTTTTTTTTGTTCTATATTCATATATATACTATACTATCATACTTATTCATGTTTATTGTTTAAGAGTTTATTACTCTTGTTAAATTTGTAACAATTTTTTCTTTGCATTTTCGTATGCTTTCTTAATTATATAGATTATAGCTAATATTATTATTACAACTATTGTTACCTTAAAATACCCTGACATGTCCGTATTGTTTGATGATTGATGGTCATTGCTGACGGTCTTCTGGTTGCTCTGCACAGCCTCAAGGTTCCTCGCGCCATTGAAGAAATCCATTTTTTTTTTTGTGTATACCCAAATTTTAAGTGGGGGTTTCCACTCTCGTCTATCAATTTTTTTTTATATATATATATATATATATACTATATATGGTGTGGTGCGACGGACACCCAACACTTTAGATTCACTTTTTTATTATATTCCGCATCTATTATTTATTATCAACATTTTTTTTTTGTTTCACTGCACAGTTTAAAAACAAATATGTATATAATGTTGATTAATGCACTTCACTATAGATTCAGATTCATATTCGGCAAGATCGCCATGTAAAGGGATGGGGTGTATATTATCACTTCTTTATTTTTAATTATTATTTATTATTATATTATATATATTATACATTATATTTATTTATTATTAACATAGTTGCTTCTTCCTCGAGCAACCAAATCTATCTCTTTTTATATTAACTTAATATTAATTATTACAATATTTTGTAATGCCTAATAAACATATTTTATCTTTATTGAATTATCGTAAAAGAAATAAATTTCGAAATATAAAATGTGTTTATTTTACAAAATACAATTTCATGGAATTTCTTCGCATCATTAAATATTTTCGCGCGTGCAATGTTTCGAAATGTTAAGTATATTGTACCGCGTATGATGTCGAAATTTCCATGACAAGTGTGTGGCATTACACAGGACTTTGTTTTCGCGTTTTATTTCTTATTCGTTGTAGCTCCTTAGCTATTTCACATCCCCGGTAGTTTGCGGAATGTGACTTATTGCAATTGACACATTTTGCAGCAATATTTTTACTAACCGAGCATACCTGGGCATGATGCTTTCCGGCACATTTCGCGCATCTACTCTCGCTTTGGCAATATGATTCAAACCTTGACATTTTTTGCACTGCGGTATTAACCCGTTATTTTTTTTCAATGGCTCTATTTTAACTCTCATGCTAAGTATTGCCTTGATATTATACACATCTGCCACTTTTTGTTTGTTATTAAAAGTGAGCATAAACAGTGAAAGTCCTCTTTTGTTAACTTGAACTCCTTGTTCAGTTTCGATTTTTTCTTTCTTAATAATGTTTACGGCATTTTCTATTTGATAACCCTTTTGCTTGAGATCCTCAATAATTTCCTCTTTTGCACAGGTTGCATGGAATTAAGCTTTGTAGCCAAAGCTCTATAAGTTTCAGAGTCTACAGCATTAATTTTCCAGACGCTGTTGTTTAGAGATACGAGTTACTCGTAGTACTTGGCTATCGTAATCGAATTCATAATCGATTGTATAGTGGAGAAATTTGATATCCCGACGACATTTATTGGTGGAGGTGATTTTTCTTTCGGTTTAGCTGGTTGTTGTTCTAGAGCTAGTTGTTCTTGATGATTAACTGATTTCTGGCACCCTCTTTTGAAGTTGATGGTAAAGTCTCCGCCATTTCTAGTGAGTGTTGCGCTTTCCTTTTCTTACTTGGTCTTTTATTCCGGTTCAACATCCAATTTGTTTCTCTTTCTAATTCTTCTTCGTCCGTATGGAATGAATTAATGCCATCATCGACTGTTGGGCTAGGTGTCGTCCCAAGTTCTGCACGTGTTTCAACTGCTTTTTTGAGTTCTTCATTTTCTTTCTTTAAAATTGTAAATTCTTCTTTCAATGTAGTAGTTAATTCTTTTATTTCTCTTAGTTGTTCACGGAGTTCTGCATTTTCCTTCTCGTACTGAAATATATTTCCAGTTGAAGATCTTGGTGATCTTGGAAGGTCGTCCAAATGGGTTAAACAATGATTGGCCCACCCCAGAATCTGTTGGGCCTGCCTCCGAAGAGTGTGGATTTGGCAGAATATCTGCTGCTGTACCACCTGGGGTATTACATTCCAAAATAACATTACAACATTACAAAAAATATAATAAAAATTAAATAAATAATTTTTTTTAAGTTCTTATGAATCTGCGACTCATAATTGGCGCAGCCGAACAGTGAATTTGGAAAAAAGTCAAGGGTAAAAAGTGCAAAGGACTGGTGAATAAAAACAGTCCGATAAGTAAACTCATCAAGTGATTTATCATTGATCTCTCTGGCTGAAGGTGTTAAACCGCTAAGAGGAGTCGCAGTCTCAGCAAGGAATATCGCACTACCAGATAGGCAATAATTCCAAGAATTCAACGCACTACAAGATAGATGGAGAGTTGAGAACTACAGGTAAGATTAATTTTTGAATTACCAATATTTGTAGTTCATTGGACAAAGCCACTACAAGATAGAGCTAAATCTGATTTTATTCGGTAAATTGTCAGAACTAATACGTGCACTACCAGATAGACACGAGCACTTTTGGGGATTTGCAGAATAAATGATCATTATTTTATATCTAAGTTGTTACCCTCATTACAACAAATTAATCAGTGGTCAAAAGATACTTCAAATTGTTGTATGAGTAGGAAATCAGTTGAGATCTACATAGCAAAGCGAAATATTGATTGCCAAGAACTTGAAGCAATGGCGGAACTAGAACAAGTTGTGAACCAATTGGTTCAAGTTTTGGAACAACTTAGCATAATTTCGCAAAAACAAGGTAAGCACGAGAGAACGTTGGCGTATCTGAACCCCAACTTCACAATTACTCACTCTTGACGTATTCCGGATCCCAGGTCCGATAAAGTCAATACCCAATATCGATGGAAATCGAAAGCATTTGGTATCATGGCTGAAAACGGTCGAAGATACATTAAGTTTCTTTGAACCAATAGTGCAAGAACAACAAATGAGAATTTATTGCCAAGCAGTGCTAAATAAAGTCGAAAGTTAAGCAAAAGATATTCTTTGTTTAGCCGGAAATGCCCAAACTTTTGGGGAAAATAAACAAATATTAACGGAATCTCTTGGGGATAAACAAGAGCTATCCGTTTACAAGTCCCAACTTTGGGCAACACAACAAACAGAAAATATGTCCATTCAAAACGAAAAAGTTGATAGAACAACTATCCAAAATACAATCAGAACAGAACATTTGAGCAGAAACGAAAGACAATCATCAAACATAAAATAATAACAACAGATAACAACCCGGTTTACACCGAAACATACCGGTATCCTCATCAAAACAAAACTGATGTAGAGGAACAAATACGGGAGATGTTAAGTAGTGGTATAATCCAACACTCTAAAAGCCCGTACTCATCACCAATTTGGGTAGTCCCAAAAAAACTGGATGCGTCAGGAAAACGCAAAATCAGAGTGGTGATTGATTACCGGAAGTTAAATGAAAAAATTATCAACGACAAATTTCCGATACCTCAAATCGAGGAAATATTAGATAATTTGGGTAGTCGGTATACTTCTCAACGTTAGACCTGAAGTCTGGATTTGGAGTCTATGGAGTCTATGGAGAAAACAACTTTTTCCATCGATAAGGAAAATTACGAATTTGCGCAAATGTCCTTCGGTTTAAAGAATGGACCTGCCTCATTCCAGCGGGCTATGAATAGTGTCCTTCATGGCTTGCTACCATCTCTTACGTATACCTAAACGACATAGTCGTGGTGGAAAAAATTTATCAAACCATCTCGAAAATCTCGAAACAGTACTAAAAGAGTATCAGAATTTAATCTGAAAATCCCATTAGCGAAATAGCGCGAATTTTTGGGCCATGTGATCACCCAGAATGGAGTGAAGCCTAATCCCGATAAAATTCAGCAAATACTAGATTGACCATTACCAAAGTCTGTAAAAGAAATAAAACAATTTATCGGATTGTCCGGATCTAACAGAAGATTTATCAAGGACTATTCGAAAATTACGCAAAATATGAACAAACATCCCGATCGATATTGACGACCCATGCTATATAAAATCATTCCAGACTCTCAAAATTATTATTTCGACAGACCAAATTTTAGTATATCCGGATTTTAGCAAACAATTTATATTGACAACGAACGCATCAGATTTTGCTCTGGGTGCAGTCTTTTGCTCTGGGTGCAGTCTTATCTCAAGTCCATAATGGTGTCAAAAGGCCAATTGCATTCGGTTCAAGAATCTTAAACTCAACTGAGTCTAGATACGCCACCAATGGAAAAGAGGCACTAGCGATTATTTGGGCGGTACAAATACCAGCCCTATCTGTATGGTAATAAATGTACGCTAATTACAGGTCACAAGCCCCTAACTTTCATAGAAACCTCAGAAAAAAATTCTAAGATTCTTCGATCGCGATTGGAGCTAAAGAATTACGACTATGATGCCATTTACAAGGAAGGTAAAGCAAACGTCGTGGCAGACACGCTTAGACGAATAGCTACTACAAAAGAAATAAATCTAAATGAACAAAGGGATAACTTTTACATTTGTTTTCTATTGTAATGGGTTTTATTGTGACTGTTCCGTACATTGGTCTATCTTCAGTACTCTCGTTGTGCCTTTGGCAATTGTGCTGCTCTCACTTTTTTTTTCAGTAGAATTTCGTTCTCAGCTCTCATCTGATCGTCCACAAAATGGTCAGTGAGTTTGTTGTATTCACTGAGCATTTTTCCTGCGTTGTCCATTAACACTTTATCGATCTTGTATTGCTGATTATTATTTTTGACCATTTCGTTTTGGCTTTTGATAACCTGATCCACCTCCATGCGCTACCGATCCAGTTGATTGATCGTTCTGTTCTGGTGTTTGTCCTTTACATTTCATAATTAATTGCCCTATTTGGTTTAACCGATGATATAATTGAGGACCAACATTTCTTTCTTTAGGAGTTCTATTGACCGTTGTTATGACTCGATCAATTAGGTCTTGTTAGCTTTCCAGATTGATGACATGAATCATGACTCTGGTATTCGTAGATGCTCAGTGACATTGATTAGATTAAGATTAATGTATTAGATTTTTGATTTGTGCTTTGTGAATCCATCTTCCGGACGTAATTGCAACTGTGACAATATTATCTTTATCCACGGTTTACTTTCGGAATTTTATTTTTTCTTTTGACTTAATTTGCTTGATGGCCGTGTAGATTGTATCATCGAGTTCGAATACTTTTGGTTCGCTTCCATTTGAGTTGTACCATGTTGTTTTTGATTCCTGCGATCTTTTCAGTCTTTCTATCAGATCCTCGTTGATTTTGTTTTTGAAGTCTGCTAGATTTTGATAGTTGGTTCGTTGTATTCTGTCCAAAAATACAACGATTGGTTTTTGCTGAATGACCGAGTGTATGGAATTTTTGAACCGATCTACTGCTATGTTGAACAACTCCTTCACCGTTAAATCTTGGTTTTCATCTTGTAAGCATCTCACGATTTCAATCACTGTTGAATGAACTCTTTCGATAGTCCCGTTTACCTCACTTCGTTGTGAAGGTGTTAAATAAATTTCGACTCCCAAGCATTTCATGTAGTCTATGATGATTGGACTTACTAAGCTTCGCTCGTTGTCCATTACGATTAGTCCTAGTACCGGAAACATTTTGCGAATTGAACTTGCCCACACGTGAAATTTTTCGTTTTTCATTTCCATGATGCCCACTTGAAGTATTTCAGCTAGGTAGTTTGGAATTGGCGTTTTCTGAAGTTAGACATGACTTGGGTTGGGTGTCTGCCTGTAGTTTAGCAAGGTAACATGTTTCGTATGAACTTATATAACAAATGTTAGATATGCTTCATATTACAACTAACGTGCTGATTACGTCAGCCGCCTGTGTGTGTGTGTGTGTGTGTGTGTGTGTGTGTGTGTGTGCATGTGTGTGTTTCCAGATTAGTGAACGTTATGCTGTTGATTATTATGGTCTCGTCGTTGAATTTTATTAAAAAACTTCCCTCTAGGTGTTTGTTTGTATTGTTGCCGTAGATCTCACCGTTAAAGTTGTTCAGGTAGATTGTATTGTCAGTCAGTGTCTCAATCACCTGATTTTTGTTGAATAGGTAATCACTATTTGCGTGCGTACCTCGTATGAGCTGGCTGATGCAATGTTCATCGTTGATTTCCTCTAAGCAGTTTCTTTCACAGATAGTGGTCTCGTGGGACGAGTTGAACGTCTGCGTTATCCCGAATAGTCGATGTTGATTTAGGATAAGTTCCTTATATTCTAAGTCGACCTGTTTGTTTTGTTTAATTGTTGATCTAATAAGGACATGGTTATAGTTCTGCTTGCTTGTTTTTGGTATTGATATTACACATAGTATTAGGGAACCAGTATTGCTGGCTCTGCGTATTCCCTAATATGGTAGGGTTTTGATTTCTGCAACGAGTCGTCCAATTTCCATTTTATCCATAAGATTTGTATTTATTATCTTTGTTTTTGCTAGTTGTGGGGCTCTAATTATTTCCTTTATTTCCTCTTTTATGATTGTGAGTTTGTTGAACAGAATCTGCTGTGTTTTATCATCCGCATCTTCTTGCAATGAGTCAACGATTTGGTTATATTCGGCAAGGATTTTTTTGCCATTTTCATCAAAGCTGTGTTGATTTGGTACTGTTCGTTGTTATTGTTGATGAGTTTGTTCTGACTGTCGACAATATGGTTCCAATCGGTGGCATCTGGTGTTCCTGCTACCCATTTCCAGGCTGTTCCAATCCAATCGATCGATCGTTTAGTCCTTGTATTTTTTGCCTTTTAGTTCTGACATCAATTGTGTGATTTGTTGAACTTGGTGTGTCAGCTGAGGTTTAAGTGTGCTTCTATGATCGATGTGATTGATTCCGGATGAAATCCTTTCGACTATGTCTTCGTAAACGGTTAGATTGATGACATAAACAATCTTTAATTTTCCGTTGATGATTCGGCCTGATCCCTGTTTAATTGTTACTTGCGGATTGTTGTACTCACACATAGATGTTTAAGGGTGTTGTAATCGTCAAAACACAGGATCCAGAAGATGAAAGAGATGATACTTATTCATTTACGTTTTGTATATGGATCTTGTGTATTTTTCTGCCCGAAGCTCTTATAACTGTAACTGGATTATTTTTCGCTACTATTTCCTTCTTAAGTTTCGCTTTATCTTTTTCTTGAATTTGCTTTACTGTCAGGTATATTGTATCTCCGACTTCATAAATTTCAGGCTCTGCTTTTTTTAAATTTTATTTCCGTAAATTGGATTGTTGAGAGTCTTGAATCCTTTGTACTAAGTCTTCATTCACTTTGTCCCTGAACTTTAGTAGTTACTGGGTTTCCTTCTAGTTACTGAATGTATTGTGTTGTTGTACTTGTCCACAGCAATGTAGACTAGGTCTTTATGGGGAGATCCTTACCCTTTCAACAGTGCCGTTTACCTCGCTTTTTGAGAGGGTGTGAGATAGATTTGTATTCCTAGTGTTTTTATGTAGTCAGATATCATGGGACTGACGAAACTTGATTCGTTATCCATTACTATTACTTTTGGTACGGTGAAATAGTGTAGGATTTTGATGATCCTGCTTTTTAGATGTATGGCTGATCTATCTTTTATATGGAAAAGTTTCGTGAACTTGGTGAATTTATCTATGAAGGTGATGAATTTTTCCTTCGTTGATGATATCCACGTGGATGATATCCGATTGATAGGTTGGGATTGGAGTTTGTTGTAATTTAACTTTGTCGGGATGACGGTCGTATTTTTTTGTATGACATGTCTCACAGTTCTGTGTATGTTTTTTTATCAGGCTTGCCATTTGAGGAAAATAATACTTTTCCAAGATTTCTTTATTTTCTTGAAAATTTCTATGGGCACTTTTATGCTCTGCTTGGATGATGTTGAATTTATTCTCTTCGCATTTTATGTCCTGCGCGATCCTTTGTGTTAGCCGAAGTTTGTACCCACTAAGTTGTTCCGTGAATATTTCTTGTAGCATCTGGATATGTTCTTCCGGAACTTTAATTCCTTTAATGGCCGTTGGGCTAAGTTTTTCCTTTAGAGCTCTCGTTAGTGTTTCTTTGTTTATCTGCCTTAGGCGGATGAAATGGCTTTGGTAGTTAAGATGAAGTTCCTTACGGGCATAAACGTTTTGGTTTTCCGAGATGATGATTTGATTTCTGAATACATTTATTGGTGCATCACAGTATGGTATCAAATTCGTGTTGTCCTACTCTGCGCTATGAATTGTCTCATCTGTTGACAGCATATTTGTCTCGAATTCCAATCGTGATAATGCATCTGCTACCTTGTTAATGGATCCGGGTTTGCAAACTATTTCATAATTATGTTCTTCCAGACGTGCTTCCCACCGTTTTAATTTCGTGTTGTAGTTATGATTACTTAGTGAGAAGGTTAGGGGTTGATGGTCCGTGATGATTTTTATCCTTTTTGCACCATCTAGATAGTTTCGCAGGCTATCCAATGACCAGATGATAGCTAGCATCTCCTTATCATTTGTAGTATACTTTTCTTCTGTTATATTTACCGATCTGGAGATGAATGTGAAAGATTCTAGCATTTAGCACACTATTCTAGCACATTGTCTATCCTTCTCTGAAAGATCGCTGGTGCGTTTTTTAACCCAAAAGGAAGCCTTAGAAATTCGTACTTCCCGTTCATTGTTGAGAATGATATTTTTTTATATCAGAGTCCTTCATCCGAATCTGATGAAAGCCGGAGATGAGGTCGATTGTTGTGAAGAATTTAGAGTTTCCGAGGTTTGCCAGTGTGTGTGAAATGTCTGGAATTGGGTAGGCATCTGATATTGTTACGGCATTAAGTCTTTTAAAATCAATGACCAAAAGGTATTTACGTATACCGGAAGCTTCCAATTTTTTCTCCACTACCCAGATTTGAGCGTTGTAGGGGTTCTTGGAAGGTCTTATAAGAACGTCACTTAGCAGCCGTTCGATCTGGGTTTCCACTTTACCTCTCATATTTACCGGATACGTGTAAGATTTGGAATAGATGGGTTCCTCTGTTGTTGTTTTAATCTCTACTCTTACATCCGTTTCGATGAGTTCATGGTTGTTAACCGGCTCGAACAGTTTTTTGAATTTTGACAGCATTACTTGTAAGTTCTGTTTTGTCTTTTGCGAGAGATGATTGTCTCGGATTTCCAGATTATTGACTTGTGATGACTGCTTTTCCTTTAGTGGTATCTTTATGTTTGGTCCTAGAATTAACGTATTATTTTTACTGTCGATTATGGGCCCTAGTTCTTTTGGTTGAAGTCCCGATAATACGAAAAATTCCAAATTTTTGTAGATTCCGACACTTTTAAAGAATGGTCCAAATTTTTTTTTTAATCGGTATGCTTCCACCAGCTGATTTAATATTGAATTGATTGTTGGTCAAATGTTTATTTGCCCCGGTGTCAATGAGGAATTTCAGTAATTTTTTGTCTCCAGTTCTGTATTCTAAGTATGGTACGCTAGAGAGGCGTTCATCATAAAATTTAGTTCCTTGTTTTCCATTTCTAGTAGATCCGTTGGTTCTTTCTTGGTATATTTTGATCGGAGTGCTCGCGTTTGTATATGGGTTGGTAATTTTGCTGATTGTTTGGGCTATTTGTCCGAAACTCTTGTTGATACATAGCCCGGTTCATATAATTGACTTGTCTTGTCTGAGTGGATGAACCAATTGATATAGGTGTTGGTGGTTTTAGTCCCGCTGGCCGTGGAAGCGGCAATCTATTGTTCTGGTGTTGGATGTTGTAGGCCATATTTTTTTGTGGCACCGGGATATTGACCGGTTTTCTTTGTAGATTCGCTGTAGATGTTACGATAATTCAAGTTTTGAAACTCAATGCATGATGTATATATGCTTCAGGAAGATTTTATGGGCGTTGGATCATCAGCATTCTGCTTAACTCGCCATTGAGTTCCCGTATAAATTCCCGTCCAGAGCACGTTTTCGGTATGTTTATATCAATACCTCAATTGTATCCAATGAATAGTCCTCCATTTTAATTTTATTAACAATCAGTGAAAACTGATGGTTGATATTAGCATAAAACTCATCAATCTCTATGGTCCTAAGATCCCTCTTTTCGTCATAGTGGAGGGATAGGCACTTTTTTATAGATGTCTAGTCATCGCTGAATATGTTATACGATATCAATGCTGCATCGGCTCTTCCTCTAATCTTCTGCCGGATGCTTCGGAGTATTGATCGATATAATGGTTTATTTTTACTATCTCGTAATCCTTTAAAATATTCTCCACGTTGTGAATCCATCATTATTGTCATAAACCTGTTTTCAGTACAAATTTACAACCCATACGGATAGATTGATCGGGATAATACTTCATACTTATTTATTTAATTTTTTTTTCATAAATTGGGTTCCAATGATTTTTGCCCAAAATCTGTCCACCAAAAGTGGCAGATTCCATAAGCGGTTTTATGTTTTTTGCAAATATTTGTAGCATTTCATAGCAAGTATGTAGCATTTATGAAAGAACCATTAAATATATAAAAATTGTAAATTAAATTTCAAACAAACACGACCGTAATGTGTTTTGTTAAAAAACATCATTTCACCAAAATTCGGCATCTCTAAAGACCAGGTGGATTCGGAATAAAACTTGAAGAATAAATTTTTTAATAAGGATTGGTTTTCTGAAATTTGTGGAGGAATAATGATTTTTGATTATACACGACAATTTTGATCATACATCCTGTAGGTTCAATTTTTCGGTTTAGAAATTAAGTGTGGTGTATTCGAGATTTATGTACATTTGTTGTAACAGAAAGTTAGGTATTGGCTACAACAATTATACGCCGCTATTTTTTTTTTGATTGAATACATTTCTAGCAGTGTCAGTGGTTTCATTAATAAGAGTAATTGCAGTTCACATTTGTAAAACTTGAAGGTAGAAAATAATTATCGGTCTATACAATTTAAATATTTATTCTGTGCTAAAGTACCACGCATCATTGCAAAAAATCTCTACACCCCAATTATACGTATAGTTGAAACGTAATACGTAATTAAAACCCTAAAAATAATTAAATAATATCGTAACAAATATTAAAATATCCACAAAATTATTATTAAATATATTTGCAGCATTTTTGTGGCCATATAATGTTTATGCATTTGTAATACTTTATGTACTCGTAACCCTTCAAAGAGATGCAAATAAAAATTTTATTATAAATTTTTGAATTGAACACCTCTTGAAATTTTATACTCTGGTTTATGGATTTTAAATTAATATTACAAAATATATTATGAAAAAGTAATATTTAACTAATTGGATATTTTATGATATACGAGTAAGTATTATGTATTTCGAGAGCGATTGAGGATTTAAAATTCATTAAATATTAAAATGTTGAACGATTTTTGGTTGGCCAGTAACCTATGACAAGGAAAGTGATTTGGATTGTTTTGTGGTTTGAATGCACATGTTAATATACCAAAACGACTTCCACGTTCAATCCCATGTGACTTTTATACTACAAAGCGATGCACAACCACATTTATATTAAAATTTAATGTCATAATATCCATCTATTGATTCCCATATACTTTTTAAGAATATCACGTGAACTTTGATTTTATAATTTTTGTATGACGATTATGAAAACACTTCTAATATACCGATATACCGCTCCTCCCATCTAAATCTAGGTAGGTACAGACATACTATATATAGTTTGTCACGATGTATAACGATAGGTATACTTGAATCAATATCATCTTTCATTAATAAAATATTATAAATGATTAATAATCTAACTGCTTATGTTTATAGATAAATATTATACATTATATTATGTCATTTTTATGTTAATTTAGCATAAACATATTTTGTAATCTGTGTACGTAAATCTGTAAAATATATTTTATAAGAACATCATGATTCTCTTGATTTGTTTGTTATAAATTTATATTTATGATAAATCATGATTTTATATCGAGTTCACATAAATTGACATAGTGATATGCACATTTTGTAATATGATATAATATATGTAATAAATAAGTACATATAAAGGGTGTTTTTTTAAGAGGTTGCCGATTTTTTTTTTGAATAAAACACATATAAAATTATGAAATGACCAAAATTTTTTTTTATTTGGTAGATAATTTTTTGGCATTTAACATTTAAACACAATTTCTGGCATATGGCTACCACGACTATTTTTCACAAATCATTCTGGAGGTCCAATTTTCCAGCACTTTTTCAAGCATTTGAGGGCGTATGTCAGCAATGACACGTTGAATATTGGTTTCCAAAGCGTCAATCGATTGAGGTTTATCCACATAAACCAATGACTTCACGTATCCCCACAAAAAGTAATCGAGTGGCGTCAAATCGCACGAACGCGGAGGCCAATTCACCGGACCATTTCTCGAAATAATGTTGTCGTTGAAAGTTTCTTTCAATAAGTCGATTGTTTCACGTGCTGTATGGCAAGTGGCACCATCTTGTTGAAACCACATTTCATTCATATCCATATCTTCAAGATTTGACAACAAAAACTCATTTAACATGGTTCTGTATCGATTTCCATTCACGGTAACGCGTCGTCCTTCCTCATTTTTAAAGAAATATGGACCGATGATCCCACCAGCCCATAGACCGCACCAAACAGTACATTTATCAGGATGCATTGGTAATTCTAGAACGGCGTGTGGATTATCTTTGCTCCAAATGCGACAATTTTGTTTGTTGACGTATCCATTTAACCAAAAATGCGCCTCATCACTGAAGAGAATTTTACGGTAAAAAAATGGATCTTCGTTCAATTGATTTAACGACCAATCACTGAATTCACGGCGCAAACGATGGTCGTGTGGCTTTAATTCTTGCACCAATTGAATTTTGTATGGCACCAAACCCAAATCTTTACGTAAAATTTTCCATAAAGTCGATGGACAAAGTCCAATTTGCTGAGCACGACGACGAATCGATAAATTGTCGTTTTCTTCGACACTGGCCTCAACGACAGCAATATTTTCTTCTGTACGAACTCTTCTCATTCCTGTCGGTGGCTTGGCATCCAAAAGAGTGAATGTAGACCGAAATTTGGTAATTACGTTCTTTATGGTGGTCTCTGACGGACGATTATGTGCACCATAAAATTCACGAAGTGCTCTATAAACATTTTTAATTGAACACTGATTTTGAAAATAAATTTCCACGATTTGAAAACGTTGTTCTGGAGTTAACCTATTCATAATGATTTGCCAAACAATACTGAGTAGAAATGCCACTTTGAGCTGTCAAAACAACTGTCATAAAATAAAACGACATCTATCGGAAAAACAAACCTCCTAAAAAAACACCCGTTATATACAAAAAAAGCTATTGAATGCTCTGCAATTATTAATATTGTTCGGTATGATCAGGCTAATGTTGCAGCAATCTTATGACTTTTTGTAAATTGTGACGTGAACTCTAATCGTGATTGAATTTCTGATTTGCTTACCCACTTCTACAAATAGTTCATGACCTGTCCGACACAGTGTATGGTGATCAAATACTTTGTGATTAAATAAAATAATAAGTGTGTAAAGTTATCCCAGTATTTCATCCCAGAAAAATAAAAAATTTTCAACAGGCAATACTAGTTATATCCCATCCCAGGATTTTTAAATTTATCCCAGAAAATTTTGGAATTACACAAACCAAGAAATTACTTAGTCTAAAGTGTTTATTCTATAAAGAAGAAATATATCTGATGAAATGATAAGGAGACAAGCCTTATGCTGAGATTAGCGCAATAGGCCCATATTTGAATGGCCCATTCAGTTTATGTATGGATTATCTCTTCTGATTTCAATACGGTGGGGTGGCCTATTTTAAATAAAATATACATTTTAGATTTAAACAAATGGTTCCCGGGAACCATTAATTAAAATCAATAATCCCTACATAAATTGAATGGGTCATTCAATGGGCCTATTGCGCCAATCTCAACATAAGGCTTGACTCCTTATCATTTTATCATAGATTATTCAAAAATAAACACTTTAGATTAAGTAATTTCTTGGTTTGTGTAATTTCAAAATTTTCTGGGATAAATTTAAAAATCCTGGGGTGGGATATAACTAGTATTGCCTGTTGAACATTTTTTATTTTTCTGGGATGAAATACTGGGATAACTTCACACACTTTAAAATAATGTTAGTTACAATAATTCTACTAATAAAAAATAATAACTGATTGCCATTTATTTTCGGCCGCACCTGCCAGGTTAAGTCTATCATGTTTATCACAATAACTTGATCGCATTGTGAAACTCCTACCATAAATAATACTCAAAATTTTTATCAAAATAATACTCACTATTTCATTTGTCTTGTGGGTCGAATTGAAATATTTTTAATTTTTCGACTCTCTTGAGCTGACCTATATGGTTGAAAAGTTCACTCGTAAATGTGGTGAATGGGTATATCACCATCCGACATATTCACATACAATAACTTATCCAACCTAATATGCGACTGAAAATATCTGAAAATGTTAAAATGTATACCACACCTTTAGACATTTTGAAATGGGTCAGACTTTAGCTACCGCTAAAGCCAACCCAGTTCCACAGAAATGCCACTATCCTCTAGCACCTCACGCAGCATTATTTCCCGCTGCTCAGTCGTTTCGAGGATGCGGGCATAGGCTTAGAGGTGGTTGGATAGCCTAGTTTGCTACAGAAAACTTTGGTGTAAAAGAACTAAAAAGCAAATAAGGGAAAGAATGTGATTGTGGTATATCGAACCCCGAAGTAGTTTGTTGCATAACCCGCCCATCACTTGGGCAGGTCGACAAAGGTTGTACTTTTTGTGGGGTAAGAGAAGGGTTAAACTATCTTCTTACAAAAAAAACATAATTACTAATAAATTATTTGAGAATTGGCCCAAATTGATGTTAGAGATAGTGGTATTATGCTACCGAGGTCAGCAGAAAGGAAAAGAGCCGCTTAGCATAAACAATTTCCTTCACTCGCAGTAGTTAATCACGCCTTCCATTTCATCAGTCTATGCAAAGAACACGCGTGAAGTATTTCCTAAAATAAAAATAAAAATACTTTAAGAATTTTTTTAGGAAAAACTTCACGTGTTCATTTTTTCATTTTCTGGTGTTGCTAAACACCGGCTAGAATTTTTTTACAATTACTTATTTTCTGTTAGAGGAGATCGTGACTTACTCAAAACAAGTTTCCGTTAGGATGGCCGGTGTTTAGGAACACCAAGAAAATTCAGGCAAACTCGATATACGATAATTCTCGATAGAATATTCAAAAATCGTCAATCCTATGTGTTAATATAGCAAACCACTTTTTAGCTTGTAAGACTACGGTTTGTTAGATTAGCGGTGTGATCTAGATGTGAGAATACAAACGAAGTTGATAGTAGTCAATTTTATTCTGATTTTATTTATAAAATTCATGAGAATATATAAAAAACGTTTGCTAGTAAGCAATTCTAATAAACTAAATACTTAGACTAAATACACAGAATATCAACGAAAATGGTTTAGCTGTTTGGAACTCCCTGTTGATCATCAACATATTCCGGGGTCGACATAATTGGCTTTCGCTGATATCCTTTATTCCAACGGGTTACTGACCTCACCGTCCTGGGAGATTGGTAGGCGTAAAACCGCTAGTGTATGTATTAGAAGCTTCATTTTCCTGATCATGTACCATACGATAAAAAGGAGTGTTGCTGGTATTAGTAAGTAAATTGCCAGTTAGTGATGGTATGTTGACCTTGGCAGTGGATTCTTATAGTGAGTAACCTTTTATGATCTTCAATTATAGTTTCAACGGCTTCAATCCATGGGAGATTTGCAGATAAATTAAAGTTTAGGATGTTAGTGATATTTATCTGGTCGCTTAAGTTGAACTGTAGTATAGGGAGGAGAGTTTAAACTCGCTGTTGAATGTTTTGTGTTCCTGCTTCACAGTGAAGTCGCCACCTTTGAAGATGCAACTTTGTTGAAGCACCAGGACCCCCTCTTCTTGAATGGCTACTGTTGTTGTTTCAAATGTGCCATCAATTTCATGCTCGCAAACTATGTTACAAGTAGTCTTGTCGATGTAATGGAAATCCAAATGGTGGCGACTGCCCTATGAAGTATCTGGCAACTTGATGGTATTCCGCCCTCCTGTTTGAGTAATTGTATTTCACATCAGCTTACATTATAGCTGTAATCATATGCAATGGCTGACGTATGTTGCAGAGATGTTCTCCGTTTAGAAAGGTGCATGCGTTTAATTCCTTAGTCGAGAGTTGCATGTGTTTGTCCTGTTGGCTTGTTGCCATCAAATAACTTGAAGATGGCTAAATATATACGTATTGTTGTTCAAGTAATGTAGGCACCGGTATAACATTGTACAGTGTGTATCGGATTCTTTCAATCAAAGGGATTTTTATTTCGAAAATTATGGTTTCTCAGATTTTTATGGTTCTTACCGTTGTTATTTTGTACATGGCAGTTAGGTCGTTGCTACGATATGGTAAATCTTGGCTCGGCTTGAGGTTGCCAAATATTTGTCTGGTTTGCTCTCGGAATTGATTCGGTGTCACTACCAGTGGATTTAGTTTGCCCTGATGTACTTCTGTTTCATCATGTCTAACATTGTGTGCAGTGCGATGTCAGTGAACTCTTCATGAAATATAAGATCGGTCATTATTTTTCCGAATTTCCCGAACTTCTGATTTTTCTCTTTTCTATGCATTCTTTGTAGAACTTTTCGGCATGTTGATCTAGTAGGTCAAATAGTTTGTTGGCTATCGTGCCAATGAAGTCAAAACGAGACCTTTCATAGCGGGATTTTTCATTTCTTCCATAAGTGCGTTCAGCAGTTCGTTTTGCTCTCCTAGGTCGATGTAGAGGTTTCGCATTTGGGATGAAATTAGATCACAATGGATTGTGTGTAAATACGTAGTACTAGAGTGCGTACTATTTTTTGTATATTTCATATAGTTGACGAGTGGATCTCTCATTATGATTTAATTCTGCCCAATATATTGTTAGAATGTAGTAAGCTATTAATTTCCATTCACCATTAATCAACATGCTTTGGCCCATTATATCGAAGTAAATGCCTGGATGTGATGAGAAATTTGAGATGTTGTACTTGGATAATGTTTCTGACGTCACCATTCCAAATATGCAGAAAACCGAGAGCATGTAAAACAGCAGATTAGATTTCGTGCTTACTCTTGTCACTCGTTTTTGTTGTGAGTTGTCCGTGTTGTTCGGAATTGTTTCGCCTGCGATTGTCTCTTGCGGCTCGTCTACCGGTAAAACGGATATTTTAGCAGTTGCTCTTTTATATAAAGCATTTCCCGGGCCGCGTATGAGACTACGCGCACTAATCCGTCTGCTCGCGGGTGTGTTTCTGTAATTCTGTCCCTCACCCACTTCGTGCAAGGTAAATAGTTTTCAATAACCAGTACTAGATCGCCTATTTTAAGTTGTGGTCTTGTTTGTAGCCGCTTTGTTCGATGCTGTACTCTTCGGAGATATTCATTGCTCCATTTTTTCCAGAAATCCATTTTCAGCTTTTCTAACATCTGCCATTTTGTCAAGCGATTCACATTTGACTCAAATAGATTTTCTTCTGTTGATCTAGTTAGTGATGAGCCGATAAGGAAGTTGCTCGGTGTTACAACTCCAAGATCTGTTATGTCATTTGAAATTGGGCATAGAGGTCTTAAATTTAAGATAGCTTCTATTTGATTTAGAAGTGTTGTTAGCTCTTCATAAGTTGCATTTCCTACGATTTTTTTAAGTGAGTTTTAACTGATTTGACTCCAGCTTCCCACAATCCACCAAAATGTGATGATGCGGGCGGTTGGAAGTGGCAAGTTATTCCCTATGTTGCTAGTTGTTGAGCAACAATATCATTGAAGTTGAATTTTTGTCTTGTTTTGTCTTGTTAGCTGATTACTGGCTCCAATGAAATTTGTGCCATTATCGCTATAGATGTTTGTGCATAATCCACGTCTAGATGTGAATCTTTTAAGGGCTGCAATGAAAGCATCTGCAGTGAGCTCTGTCACCACTTCTATAAGTATAGCTTTGGTTGATAGGCAGACAAATATTGGTATATATGCTTTGTAAGTCATGCTTTCTCTTCCCTTGGTTGTTTTTATTTTCACGGGACTGGCATAATTTACTCCGGTGTGCGTTAATCGTCTTGTTGGTTGAACTCTTGCGGATGGTAGAGTTCCCATCAGTTGATTACTCCATGCATTTATTTTGAATTTGTGACATGTATCTCAATTTTGAGGTTATTGATTTAGTTGTGACTCTGCCTCTTACGATCCAATATTTCTTCCATGTGAATGAGAGGATAAGTTCGATACCTCCATGCAACATTCTCAAGTGTGCATAGTTGATTAAGCATTTGGTGAATTGGTGTTGTGCGGGAAGTATCGCTGAATGTGTTTCTTCATAGTTTAAAAGTGACTTATGTAGTCTACCTCCTACTCGCAATATTCCTTCTGCATCGAGATATGGCTTTAAGGATAACACTTTACTTTTTATCCTATTAAATTGTTCTTCATTAGTTGAGATATTTATGGATCATAACAGCTGCGTTGCATGTGCTTCACGTATTTATTTACTTGTATTTTTCAGCATTTTTTGATAAAGTTTATTATGATTTTCACAATCCTTTTTAATTTGATGGACCCTGATATATTTTTTATCAAATCACCCGTTTTATCAAATCTTCCGTGACGATTGTATAATTGATGGTTTTTATTTCTATCGTTTCTTGTTTTTCCAACTCTAAACGATTTTGTATGTCTGACGAGTTGTAATGTTTGTTTCTAAAGCGAGAGGCCCCGTTCACCACAGTTGATGATTTATAAATTCATTGGCCGTTATTCCGAGGCTCGCACAGTCCACTGGATTAACTTCTGATTTAACGTGACGCCATTGTCGTGGTTCTGTAAGATTCCTAATCTCCGACACTCTATTGGCAAGGTTAGTTTTATACTTTTGAATATCCGCTTGTATCCATGACAGTACTATGGTTGAATCTGTCCACGCGGTGGTTGTTGTTTGTTGCATTTCCAATGCTTGTTTTACTTCTTTGAGTAGTGTGGCTAGTAAAAGGCTAGCATTTATTTCTAGTCTTGGTAATGTTACCTTTGTCTTTGTCGGCGCTACTCTTGTATTAGCTGCTATAAGGCAGGTGCTAACCTCATTGTCATTGTTGGTGACGCTTAGATAGACACATGCGGAGCTGGGCTAACTTCACACAAGAGCCAATTGGATATTGATATGTTAGTGTTGCCTGATTAAAAAATTATATTGTCTGGGATATTCTATCTGGGATTGATTCTGGGTTAAATTCATATACGTGTTAATTTGGAACTTTTAAATTTTAATTAATAGACAAGTTAAAAATGACCTTAATTAGATCCCGTGCACTTGGATAATTTTTCTTGCTGATGTAATTTTGTTTATCTGCCCACTTCATACTCCGTCAGAGTGTGTCTCCCAGTTAGTCGTAGTTCCACCGGGAGACCCTGCACTTCTTATAGTCGTCTCCGGACGGACAACACATATGCTGGATCTATCACTTCGATCCTGTGGCGTTTTCAAGAGAGGATGCAGGAGAGTGGTAGACGCAGCCACGAAACAGAACACCGACACGAAGTTAAAACCGTCTCTCATCAGACCAAACCGTAATACTTTTAATAATTCATCTTATACATTTTAAAAATAACAAGAAAAAGAACTTAAAACGCGGGCGACTCCAATCCTCTCGATACCATATTTCTTGTATAACGCAATACACGAAGAGGTATAATAAGCAGTACGTTACGTCTACCAAGATTGTGTCTTGATCTAGGACCATGATAATATTCCCCCTAATCACGCAAAAATATCGGTTCACACGAAAATTTACTTAATATTTACGAAGTCAAGAAAAGAAGTGGCAATGTATATGTATATTTCGGTAAAAGTCCGAAATCGGTAAAGATCCGAATGAAAATTGGAAAAAATTGTTTTATTGCTTCGAAAGCTATGAAATTAGAGTTCTTTATTCTCGAAATGGTTCACCCTTCACCTCACGGAGTGTTTTTTATACTATTATTGCAAATTGGAATTTCGAATAGTAAGAAATAACAACTTTACTAACTCTAACGGGCTAATTGTGCCTCTCTTGGCACTAAGCCCTCTGATGCAGAATAAAAAAACTACGGGGTTGTAGGAGGTTGAGGCCAACAAATATTTCGTAACCAATAGACAAAAATGAAAATGCAATTTGAATCGAGATAAAATCTTGTTATGACGATACCGGAGTCATCACATGACTATGCAGATAGGCATATTTGGCCAACAGGGTGATGTATCGCAAACCAAATGATATTAAGAACCGTGAAATATCACTTGACCGTAATGCGAAACGATTTGGTCTGAAAATCAAGAACAGCAAAACAAGATTGTTACCAACACCAAGGAGCATCCCTATACGATAAATCTCTTACCAATTTTCTACAACTTTGACAACGTGGAACATTTTAAATATCTTGGAGCAATTATAACATACAAATGATATACAGGCAGATAAAAATGCTTGTATATCAATCGAACATCAAGTATTCCCCGCACAATCGAGGTTTCTGCGGTCAAAATATTTTGCAGTCATGTTAACTCGAACTTTACATTAATTAAGTAGCGGATTCACCAGCGGAGATCACCACGTTTCAGATGGCAAAATTTCTTCACGAGATATGAATGCTGTAAAGATAAGAAAATAGTCTGAAGAGCAAGATACTAGACACCAAAGAAAACTCAAAACCCTATTGAAAATTGTAGGATTCATTCATTCTTACTAGAATTATGCGCGCTGTTGGCTTTAAAAAAGTTTAGCAAAACCAAATAAACCAAAAATATTGGAAACATATTTTGGCAAATGCTGACGTTGTAGATTGAAAACAAGATAAAAAAACTTAAAAGTAATTGTTATGTGAGCAAGTACAGGGTGTTTTTTAGAGGTTCACAATTTTAAATTAAAATAGAACAAAGAAACACATTTTGAATATCAGTGAAACTATCTTTATTAGATAGATAATTTTATGCCATTAATGCTAGAATATGCTAATAGATCACACGAACTCGGTGGCCAATTAACAGGACCATTACGCGAAATTAGCCTTTCATCAAATGTTTTTTTGAGTAAATTAATTGTATCCCGCGCTGTGCGCCATGCGGCATCGTCGTGCTGGAACCACATATCAGCAAGATTTATGCCAGCCAATTGGGGCACAAAAAAGTTAGAAATCATGTCTCTATACCATTCACCGTTGACTGTATAACATTCAGTCCATCATCATTTTTGAAGACATAAGGACCAATGATTCCGCCGGCCCAAAAACCGCACCAAACAGTGATTTTCTCTGAATGTAATAGGGTTTCAGCAAAGGCTTGTATGACATTCACTCCAAATTCGACAATTCTGTTTGTTAACGTACCCATTCAATCAAAAGTGAGCTTCATCGCTGAACAATATTTTGTTTGGAAAATCAACATCAATATCAATTTGTGATTCAGCTCATTGGCTGAATTGATGATATGTGTGTTGGTCGGATGGCTTTAATTCCTGCACAAGTTGAATTTTGTAAGCTCGTAAACCAAGAACGTTAGATAAAATCTCCCATAAAGTGAATGGACACAGCTACAGTTGCTGAGAACGACGTGAAATGGATTGGTTTGGGTTTTCATCAATGCTACGTTGTACAGCGTCTATTGCTTGTTCGGTACGCATTGTTTGACGTCTTACTGGATGCGTATTATCATTTAGAGTATACGTGGTGTGAAAACGATCCATAGTTAACCGAATTACCTGCACTGATAAACGATTAAGACGACCGTAAAATGAACGTAAAGCACAATGAGTTTGGCGAACCAAACCATTATTTTGATAAAAAAAATTCAACAATTTGCAAGTGTTGCTCTGGCATGAGTATATTCATTAAGAATTTGCCATTTCAAACTTATTACAAAGCAAATGTTAGCTGTCAAATCGGTTGTCAAACAAAACAAAGTTGCCAACATCAAGATGTAAACCAATAAAAAAATACCCTTTAGAAACTTGGGTCTGAAGTTGGTTGCATTAAAAAATACTTGAACGCATTCAAATCGCCCGCCATTTCGGATATAAGTAGCCTAGTTATTGCTGTTTTTATGACATAATTTTCAGTTATTTACAAGCTGACGTTCCGTGTGCATCAATTTAAGAGATGGATGCCGATAAGCAACATTTAAATCATTGCATTATATTCTCAAATGAAAACAATGCTGTTCAATCTATGGAATAGATTATTTCAGCTTTGAGTGAATAATCTGTGAGTCATTCAACAACAAAAAAAAGTGGATTGCATGATTTCGAGATGGTAGTTTTAGTCTTGAGAACGATACACATCCAGGTGCAGTAAAACAATTTGAAAACGAAGAACTTAATGTTTTACTGGAAGAAAATTCATGCCAAACTCAAAAGGAGCTAGTAGAACTGTTAGAAGTTACTCCCCAAGCAATATCACTTCGAAGAAAACCAATACCGAAGAGTATTTGCATTTGCGGTACAAAAGAAAGAATTTTTTGCAAAAAATCATTACGGGTGACGAAAAGTTGATTTTGTACGTTAAACCTAAACACAGAAAATCGTGGACTGATCCAGACCAGTCATCAATATCAGTTGCAAAAATGAATATTGATGCCTAGAACGTGTCACTGTGTGTCTGTTTGGTGGGATTGGAAATGAGTCATTTACTAGGAGTTTCTGGAGCCTGGTCAACATGTTGCAGCTAAACGTTGCCTGGGCCTGGCTATACTTCAAACTAACTGATGCTTTGGGGGACGACTATTTACGGGCCAAGGAAGGCAATATTACTGCATGACAGGAACTAATATTCTTCTTAAGTTGGAAAGTTTTTCAGCATGCTGTGTATTCTCCAGGCTTGCTTCAATATGATTAACACATATCCAGGTCGATGTCATCATATTTTAAAGACCAGTGGTTCACGAAAGTTGAAGATGTGTCAAAGAGGCTCTGTTCGACCGTATTTTGGTCAAATCACAAATTTGATAGTTGACAATTATTGATAATTACTTTCGTTTCTCACTTGCTGTTGGTCAGGGCTGGACAGAAACACGTTGACTGTTGTGTAAGAATTAAACTTTATTCTATAATTTATTTGGTGTATATACAAAAAAAAAATTATTTATAAAACTATTGACTACGCAAAAATAAATGTGAAAATAAATGTAAATGCCCTAGTCAATGCCCTAGTCGTGAGCGCCTGCCTAGTGGTGACGGGAAAAGCTTTCTCCTATATTTATCGTTACTGCCTTTATTCTTTGCAGTAGTTCTTCGATTCCTTGTACCTTTGACAAGCCTTGAAAATGATAGGAGTAACCTTGTGGTTGCTTGGTCATTTCTATTGAGAGATTAAATGTTGATAATATTGAGGATTATACTTTGTGATAGTACGATTGCTTCGCTGGTATGCTTATGGTTCTTCCCTTCAGTGTACAACCAGAGCCTAAGCTTATTATTCCGCTTATTATTCCATTATTTCTTGGTATCTTTGTAGAAAATGGCTCTTGTTGACAAACGATACAGATCGTACGAATAAAGCCATCTGTAATCTCTTAGTTGGATCCATGTATTGGGCATGTTGTTCGTCTACCTTTAGACCACCTCGCATTTGTTATTCAATCTTTCTTGTCGTAGCAGGAGCAGTTCACATAAAACATCATCTTCTTGATTCTGATGCATAGCCTGGGCTAACTGGCATATGCTAAAGTCGTTGGTGCTGATACAGTTTTGCCATTGAGAAGTTGTCATTGAAGAAAATGTGTGCCGATGCACATCTGTCCCAAGAAGTTTCATTTGTGTCCGTATAAATATAGATGGACTGTTGAGGGTAGGCAGCGGAATGGGCTTATATATTTGGTATATTTCCTTATATACTAATGACAGCTTCACCTCAAATATCAAATGTTTTCCTTCCCTCCTTGTCTTGGCTGTCATGAGCTGGTATAGTGCCAATATGTTATCAGAGTCATCGATATTGGGAAACATAGGTTCTGGTGGTAGATTTCTCATCATGAAATCTATTTCCATTTTAAGTTGTTGGGTCGTCAAAAGCCTCGTAATAATGACTCTATTGTGCGTATCCAATACTGCTTCTATCAGTGTATCTTGAATCTCCTTGAATGCAATCATGAGTAAGGGATCATGGTATCAAAGCATCAAAATCATCTAAATCGCTTGACGGTGAAAGAATTGGTCTGGAATTTAAACAAGCTTCAATTTGTGATAACACGGTGCTGTACTCATCGTAGGTTAGTGTTGTTTCACCGATCACTTTCCTTAAGTAGCCTTTCGTTGATTTGTAGTTGGCTACTTCCTGAGCTGCATTGTTGTTTCCTTGTTGTATAACCACCTATAGCTCCTTACTTAGCGCGTTCCGAGATCCAACAAATTTGGTACCGTTGTCACTGTATATGTTTAAAGGCGTTTCCCTTCATGAAGTACATCTTCTAAATGCTGCCAGGAATCTTGCTGTTGTTAGCTCACTCACCAGTTCCAAGTGAATTGCTTTCGTAGAGAAACAAATAAACAACGCGATATATCCCTTGTAGGACTTGTTTCCACTTTCATTGGATACATGGATTGCAAATGGACCTGCGAAATCAATGCCCGTATTGGAGAATGGGGCAGATGGAGTCTAGCTTCCAGTAACATACCCATTAATTGTTCTTATTCTGCTCTACTGAATCGAAAACATTTTACGCAATTGTGGATTGTTGTGCGTACTAGACGTTTACCATCCAAAATTCAATATTTTGAACGTAATTGTGCTAGAGTTGCTTGTACGCCTCCGTGTAATACAGGCTGGTATAAATATGATTTTTTGGTTGAGCTTAAGTTGAGATTTTTGTAATCTGCGACGGACCCTTAACAAACCATTTACGTCCATAATTGGATTTAGTGATGTTGGTTGGTGTGTGGTTTGTTGTTTTTGGCGTTATTCGCTGTTTTGAGAAAACTTGGTATCTCTCCAGTTGAGTCTTCCTCAACTTTTAGCATCTCCATTTGACCAAGTTGTTCATATTCACGCATAAAGCCTGTATAACTTTTTCTGAGATTTGGTTCTCTCGACAACCTTCTTTCGACTAGAAGGAACCTTCCTATTGCCATGCGTTTAGAATCTCCCAAATACATAGTCGGACCCTTCTGGAATGTGATACATAATTCGTAGCGCCCATCTTTCAGTCGCCTGTGCGTGTCATGAAAGAATTTCTCACACTTCTTCTCTGGCTTTGTGAGAATGCGTGGGAGATGTATTTCTTCTAACTCCCAAAATTTTTTTAGTTGTTCATCTATCTCAGTCGATGAGACGTGTGAGTTGTATTTTAGTTCTGTTGTCTTGTTGGGTGTAGATATTCTTCCTAAAATTACGCATCCAAATTCTGTGAGCTGTGCTGCTGATTCGATTTTATTTCCTTTGATGCACTGTTGTTTTCTTTATCTGCGTGTAATAATCTGCACCCAGTAGTATATCAATCGGTGCGAGAATGTTGTAGTTTGGATCGTCCAAATGTTTCCATTTTTCAAACATAAACGGTTTTTCTGGCAGATTTTTACTCATATTGGTCAGTACTAGAGCTTCAAACTAGATCATATAAGTTGACAAGCTGCATTCGTTCAAGGTGACTCATTTTGTTAAACTTGTGGCAGCATTCTAAATTATAACTGACTGATCACAAGATACACGATACATTTTTTACTATTGTTGCACTGAATGCTTGTTTTTTATGGGGAAGGCTATCGTTAGCCGGCGTTAATTTTGGTAGTCGTAAGGTTTCTAGCAGTTGATATTGCTGTTCCAGTAACTTGAGAAGTCCGTTAGTGGATTGAAGCTCCTTTGGATTTTCTAATGACATCTCGTATGATTCGAGAGTCTCGATGTCTAGTTTTTTCGTTAGAAATGGCTCTAACCAAGCACCCCAGGTTGCAATGTCGACTCCTAATTTCTTTATTGCATGTATATTTTCCCTGACGGTCTCATGCAATATTCTAATCGCAGATGCTGCTTTGTGTTGAATATTGTGTAGGGCAAAAATAGCGTTAATATGGTTGTTTACTAGCAACCTTTTGTTTTGATATTTGTTGCCTAGTATTTCCATCGCGCGTTTTTATAATTGTCTCTTATTGGCTGCAAATGTTGGATGATTTTGCTTGCTGCTCCCTCTAAATGTGTTTTGAGATACATGATTTTGTGTGTATCTGTTAGACTAATATTTTCATCTACCAAATTTGAGAACAGTTCATGGAACCCAACCCAGTCTTGATAGTTCCCATTGAACTTTGGTATATCCCAAGTTCCTTTAACCTGTAATTTTTTCGATGCTGATTGTTGTTGTTTGTTTCACTTGTGTCAATCGTCTTATGTACCGCCTGTTGTAGCTTAGCAGTACACTCTTCTGCACGGTTGCTAATCTCGAAGTAAATGTTGTTTCTAAAATATTCTTGATGTTCTAAGACTTCTTTAGTTGTTTCTAGCAGTATTTCTTCGTGCAGCTCATCTATTTTGTCCATCGTCGTATTTAATTGTTTAATTTTTTGTTTCAGGTATTCAACTTATTTACTTCCGTTTATGAGGCCGTATGCTCGCGTAATGATATTCTCCAATTGATGTATTTTAATTAACTGCTTTCTGAGCTGCCTTTCCTTGGGATCATCGTTTTAACTTGAATCGTTGGAATTTAACTTTTTGTTGTGCCGTAGTTGTGCATTCAGTTCTGCTAGCCTAGTTATTGTTGCTATCGGCAGTTTTTTAATTATGACGTCTGCTGCTACTTTTGTAGTTAGAGTTGTTTACGTTATTCCATGTAAGGCAAGTTGTCTATGCCTTCGTAGTTAATTAATAGCTTATCGTTTTCTTTGTATCATGTGTAGATATCCGCGACTAATTCTCTGTTTTTTTCAGGTGGGCCTTTGTTTTCCGGGCAGCTGGATCTTTTCTTATATTTGCGATTATTTTTTGTATCTGATCGCCCAGATCACTTTGTTCTTTAGTAATTTTTCCATTATAAGTGCTTGTTGTTGTTGTTGTTGTTGTTGTGGAGTGTTTCACCTAGCGTGATTCATTTTCCACGAAGGGTCAATGTTCAACCGTATTTTGGTCAAATCACAAATTTAATAGTTGACAATAAATGATAATAAATTAAAATGTTTCTCGCTTGCTGTTGCCCAGGGCTGTACAGAAACATGTTGACTGTTGTGTAAGAACTAAACTTTATTCTATAATTTATTTGGTTTATATACAAAACAAATCATTTATAAAATTATTGACTATGCAAAAATAAATTTGAAAATAAATGTAAATGCCCTAGTCAATATAAAAACTGATTTTTAAATAATGCTGACATTGCCTTTGTCAACAATTTTACTAATACATATGCATTTTTGTTATTTCGACAAATTTTTTTTTGTTATTGTTTAATTTTGTCGAAAACTTCACATTCAACAATTATATTTTCAATAAAGTTGGATTTGGCCAAAAGAGCAGAGTTTCTACTTGCACATCTAATAAAGACTCGCTTAAGGTTTTTAGCCTTTAATTTTCCCCTGAGTGTTGTAATGTTACATTTGTGGGTTGGATTCTGTTAACTTTATTCATTTTTTGGTTCGATTTAGATTTTTTTTTAAATAATCACGCTGCTTATCAATCATAAATTTATTTACTAAATCAAGTATTTCCTTTTTTATATTTATAAACGAATTTGGTCTGCATGCAAATCATGATGGTGTACTTTAAGTATATCAAACTACATGTTTTACCCTTTCGTCAGCTCTGGATGACATGACACAAAATACGTATTTGTATGTATATTTTGTCCTATATTTTGCCTCCCCTCGCACCCTTTAATATACGGAGCTAGATCAATTTTCTTTTCGAACATAATAATCAACATATAAATGAGAAGATTCAAAATGAAACCTTTTTTGTGTTCGGCTGTTTTCCCACCAGTTATATATGGTACAATACGAGTATATGTTGTGTCATGACGGGTGGAAGCAAAACAATTTTTCTCGTGATTAAATCTGGTATGTAGATTTTATTTACTTGTTGGATTATAGTACACAGCTAGCTTATGGAATAGTTTATATTTCTACTTACTTCATGCATTTTGGGCCAAGTAGTACATATACATATTATGTAAATTCCTAGTAATTTGAATAAAATACTATCTGATTTAATTTGTATATGTTACTTTTATAGAAATGTTTTGATCCCCTTTTTGTTGTTTGATTTTTCGTTTTTTTTTTTTTGATTAAGATAAAAATCATGATAAAATGGTTAAGAAAACAACTCCCAAGTAAATTACATATGTGTGGGTTGCAGTGTATAAATAAATGAGTCTTGTGTACTTTGTTTACATGTATATACTCGTATATGTTCCACATAATCTCTCCGGATAAAATTATCCCACAAAGAAATGTGGTTGTGGGTTCTTTTTTCTAATTCAATAGGATTGTAATGATGTATTTAATATTAATTTTCAATTCATACTCTGTACATTATTAAAATGAACCCTAAGTTGAATGTATCTAAACATACATCTACATATATGGTATTATGTACTCTGCACGCAAGAATTGATTTTTCATCTCTTTGATTCGGATTAATTTGTGTAATTGAAAATTTTCCTTTTATTTTATTTCATTCATCCTATTTCTCTTCAAGGGGGATTAAATTGATCGAAATATGCAAATACCGTTTGATACCATCCTTGCTACCTCCATAATTAAATATTTATTTCAAAATAAAGTTTTCCGATAAATACAATGAAAGCCCAAATTAAATTGTTCAAATTTTCTTAGATGACAAGGAATTATAAATTCAAGATCCAAATAATGGGGGTTCGTTTTAATATTGATATTATATGTTAAATTTGTACGCTATATGTATTTTATTTTGATTCCCCGGCATTCGGATTCCCCGGTCCCGGGGGCATGTGGAACGAAAGTACCAATAAAACTAAAATTATACTACTAACCACTTACTTTGATGAAAACAATTTTTTAAGCATTATAACTTGACTGAGCTACATCCACAAGCGAAGTGATACAAAAAAATTCAACATCGCTCTAATCATGGAATCGAACCACACCATTAGTTTCAAAAATCAAACTTAAACTAAAAAATTACAAAAATATTTTATCTTTGTATACAACCAAATTAGTTCGGGATGCACAAAATGCATGAGGAATTATGAAGAATTTAATATTTAAAAATTCCTTCTTGGTGAATTGGTTGTTTGGTATCTCACTTATGCCTTGTAATGGAGAAAAACAACGATTTACCAAATAACGGTGGTTGAGTTCTTGAAGTTGATCAACGTTGGTTAGATACAAGTTAGGTAAGTATCCTGAATCAAATGATGTATAAGATAGCAGAAAATTTTCAACAGAAAAAGTTTGTGTTTGCTATTCACCGCTAGAGGCACCACTATCACAAAAAGGACATTTTTTCTGCTGATATTTGTTGAAACCAGCAGGAATTTTTTGAAATTTTTAAGCAAATTAATGATTCTTAGCAGAAAGCTTTATGAAAAATTAAAGCATTTATGAAACAGAAGAGAAAATATATGATGTTTAAACGATTTGAAACGAAAAAAGTAAAATTTTCTGTATAAAAAAGAAGGGCTCTCAAAATATACTAAAATTATCATAATCATCATAATGCAAATACATGTTGGTAGCACTCTAAATATATGTTTTTATGGTAGCTAATATATATATATATATATATATATATATATATATATATATATATATATATATATATATATATATATATATATATATATATACATGAGCAACATAAGAATCACAACTGGCGTCAGTAGCATTCCATAAATTTTTGAAGCCATTCTAATGTGAAATGTTTTCAGTTTTTTACCAAAAGAGTTAAAAAAACCTGTAACTACCCTGGGTACATGTTTTATGGTAACTGAAATCATAATCTACGAGCAACATAAGAATCACAACTGGCGTCAGTAGCATTCCATAAATTTTTAATGCCATTCTAATGTGAAATGTTTTAGTTTTTTACCAAAAGTGTTAAAAGAAAGCCCTGTAACCGCTGGGTATATGTTTTTATGGTAGTTGAAATTTAAATCTACATACATGAGCATCATATAAGAATCACAATTGGCGTTGTAAATGAGTTCAAAAATTTATGGAATGCTGCTGACGCCAGTTGTGATTCTTATGTTGCTCGTGTATATAGATTATGATTTCAGCTACCATATAAACATATACCAACATGCATTTGCATTATGATGACTATGATAATTTTAGTACATCTTGAGAGTCATCCTTTTTTCTAAAGAAAGTTTAATTTTTTCCGTTTCAAAACATTTAAACATATATTTTCTCTTCTGTTTCATAAATGCTTTATTTTTTTTACATTTCTGGTGGTTTCAAAAAAAATCAACAAAAAAAATTTCCTTTTTGTAATGGTGATGCCCCTAGCGATGAATAGCAAAAACACATTTTTGTCTACCGGAAATTTTCTACTATCTTATACAGCATCTGAATCAAATGGCATCTCCGTTATATTTGCTCCTAGCACTGGTGGCAATACCCGGAATGTAATTACTTCTCCATTTAAAAATGTTGGTTCGCTCGGTAGAGGTTACATTTCTGAGTGATTCCAAATAATTAATTTTGATTTAGCAAAAGTTCCTTGAATTCCAAATGAATTTGTTTGTTTTGATTAACCGTTGATTTAAGAGCCTCCAATCCATTTCCATTCCATGTGCTTCCGTTTTAATTAGTTGCTGCTCTGCTTCTTGCTTTCTGGCTCTCGAGTTTTGAAGTACTTTACGAGTTTTGTTTTATTCGGTGAATAAATTGAGCTCGAATTTTGTTGCCACCCATTAATGTTGTTGATCGTTGGAGTTGCCGATCTTTCATTTCTTGATAGTCACTCAAATTGATTATAAGCATTAGTTTAAAACTTATGTTAATAATTCGTATATGTCCTCGTTTTACCGACACGAAGATTTTACTAAATTCATCTTAAAACTACAAAAATAATACCTTTTATGAATGTATGTGTAAAAAAGAACATTTGGGTGTTTTTAATTCAAAAAACTGTTCAACTATCTGCAAAAATACCAAAATAAAACCATTTAGTGTTTTATAAGCAAAGCTAATTCAAAGCATTTCTAACAAAATAGCAATAACGGGTTGTCCAATTGAGACGCATTTACAGACGTCGATCCGATGGTTAAAATTTTTAACGACATTTTCTAATTTCTCCGCAATGATGTTATTTTTTAGGTCTTGGATGGGGGCTGGACTATGAATGTACATTTTGCTTTTCAAAAATCCCCTTAAAAATCGTACAGGCCAATTTACATTTCTGCGATGTGATTGCCATTTTCAAAGAACCTTTGCAATTCGTCGATACTCTCACCTGTAACATGGCAAGTTACACCGTCTTGTTAAAAATAAACATCATCCAAGTCTGGGTGGGTCATTGAAATGACCAATTCAAGTGATCGATTGATAATTTTTTGAGTGTTTCGGATTATCTCTCACACGCCTCATAACAGCGATTTTTTCTGGTGTGGTGAACAATTGGCCTGCAAGATTTTGGTGCATCCAACACAGAATCCGTAGCAGCCTCGAATTTACGCACCAATCGACCGATGTTTCAAACCAAATTTGACAAAATGACATGAAATGACAGAAAAGAAACATGGCGCCTTTGCAAAATTATTTTTTAGTTTACTGCGTCTCATTTGGACAACCCTTCACTATTTTATTTCAATAAATACTGAAATTTAAAACTTTACTACTCTCATATTTGGCCTAGATTACATAGGCCTCTTCATTTTGTTCATTTACTCAAATTTAGTACAATACTAACCACATTTCCACATCGGTTGCCTTGATGAGAAAGTTAGGTAATGGTAATATCAGTTCACTCAAGTTGTATCAAGAAGCTCTAGTAAAATCGACTAACTTAAATTTGACCTGGATTGCATCTACTCCCTAATTATGTTCATTTAGATTAGGAGTAGATGGAATGCAGGCCAAATTTGAGGGTGTACCTAGATTGGATTAGAACTTCATGATTTGCCTTGAGTGAACAGATATCCATTACCGAGTTTCCCTATCAAGAAACCGATGAAAAAAACCTGAAAATGTGTTTAGTATTACGCTAAAGTTGAGTGAAAAAACATAATTAGGGAGTAGATGCGATCCTAGCGAAATTTGAGGGTGTAGTTTCGCCTTGAGTGAACAGATATTATCATTACTTATTCCAGTGATTATAGGAATCCGATGAGAACTGTGAAAACACCGATGAGAAAACATGGAACTATATGTAGTATTTTCGTACTTTAAGTGGTTAATGAGAGAGACACACATATCTAATTCAAGCCAAATTTGAATGCGTAGATTTGATTTGAACTAATGAAACTGGCTATTGAAACACATCACACAAATACTCGATTATATGCAAACTATTATAAAGGTTGTTCAAATTTGAGGAATCTTTGTAAATGTTTAATAAAAGACATAAATTGATTGAAGTACATTGGTTCTGGTTAATAATGAAAAAGAATGTCGTTCCAATGACGTCCTTCGTCTGCCAGCTCGGCAGGCTGTCAATCTTTTACCAAAATTTTGAATAATTGATCAATTTTGATCAGTTAGTGATATTTGCTCGAATATGTTGTCTTTGAGGTGTTGAACAGTTTAAAGATTATTCGCATAAACTTTACTCTCCAAGAAACCCCATAAGAAGGAGTCGAATGGAGTTAAATCGCAAGATATTGGTGGCCAATGTCCTTGCTGTTTGGCGACTTGACCAATTACGGCCCCACACCAAAATCTACACCATACAGTAACTATTTTTAGTTTCGTTGTCTTTTCAAACAATTTTGTAGGATTTTATTCAACCCAAATGCAGCAGTTTTGTTTGTTGACATATAGCCACCAATTTCAAAATGAGCTTAATCGGTGAAGATAATTTGCTTCAAAACTTTGTCATTTTCTTCTTGTTTTTCTGTGGCCCAATTAACGACTTGTCGACGTAATAGCGTGGTCATTTGGCTTTAATTCTTGTGTTATCCGTATTTAGTAAGCCTTAACATGAAGATAGTGCCATCTCTTGTGCATTGGCATGGTGGTGCGCGAAACGCACATGAAACCAACAGAACACCGATTGTGCCGTGTCTCGCGTTTGCGGTACTACCGCGGCCTACAGTGTTAAATGTTGAACTCTTTGAAGTCTTTGATTTGATTCCAAACGGTTCAATCTATTTTCTAATGATTGGGTCCTCGTCATTCTGTTGGTGGTTTGGGTTGTCGTACTTTTCACTCTGGTTGTGGTTGCTCGTGTTCGGTGACTTGAACCGGATGGTTGCGATGTCCCAAATGATCGTATTTCTGATAATTGGACATTTTTTAGTATGGCCTTATCGATTGTTTCGATGTGTTGCAATTCGGATTTAATGGCCATGTCTATGTTCTCGAGCAAGGAATCAGTGTTTCGCTTGTCCTCTGATTCTATAGTTGCTTCTGCCAATCCGTGAATTAAAAAAATTAATTGATTTTTTTGGTATTAGGTTACGAGAATGGGTCATGTCCTCCACAATGATACGGACAATTTTTCTCACTCCCGATATTTGATCGGGTGAACTCGGTATTCCATAGACTGGTTTGAGTCTATCGATAGAGACAGATTGTTGCTTGTCTCTGATTTGCAATACAAAGTGCTTACGAAGCCGTCGTATCACTTTGTAAGGGCCTTCATAAGGTGGAGTAAGGCCAGTGCGAACTTTGCCTATTCGAACGAAAATGTATTCACAAGTTTGCAATGATTTTGGTACGAATATATCGGTTTGATTTGATTTTCGCGTGTCAGTTTGGATGAGTTTGTTCATCGTGGAGCGTAGTTGATGTATCATTGTGTCAGTGGTGGTTTGGGATGTAAGTGAATGTTCCACAAAGAATTCCCCAGGTAATTTGATCGTTTGACCGTACACCAGTTGCAATCCCTGAGCTCCATTTGACGGTATTAGCACGGGCTTTGAGAGTTGTTTTAAGTTGGCGGTGGAAGCGCTCAACCATACCGTTTGCTTGTGGATGATGTTAGGTAATTGTTCGTATTCGAAGTGAGCCTAAGAATTGCATAAGCTCGGCGAACAGTTTGGATTCGGACTGTGTGCCTTGAACGGTCGTAATGTTGACCGAAACACCGAATCTAGAAATGAAGTTTTCCACGAGCGTTTTTGCGATTGTTCATGTGGAAATTGCTTCTATGCAGTGGGCTTCTGGCCAACGCGTAAAACAATCAACGCAGGTTAAGATGTATGTAAACCCATTAGATGGTGGAAGTGGTCCAACAATATCTAAATGGATATGTTCAAATCTACTTGGTGGAATTTGAAAATTCCCGTGAGGTGATGTCTATTTACTTTGCATTTTTGGCAGGATAAACAAGATTTAGCCCAAACGGTTTCATGTTTGTTCATACTGGGTCAAAAGAATCTTGAATTGACGAGTTTACGATTGGATGTGAAATATTATGCAGAGTGTCGAAAATTATTCGACGTAATGACTCTGGAATGTACATTCGATTGTTACCTGTAGATATTTCAAAGTAAATTATCAAATCAGCTAATGAGAATTTATCTAATTTCCACTTAGACGGGCGCCAATTCGAAGAACTAGAGAGTAAGTCTGTTCGCTCTGAATCGGAAGCGTGTGCTTTTGCGATTGTGATGATATCGTAGCGATTAGCTGCGGAGGTATGGTCGTGGTCGGAAGTCCGAGATAATATATCGGCGACCACATTATCTTTGCCTTGAATGTGTTGTATCTCTGTTGTAAATTGAGAGACATAATCTAAATGGCGTCCTTATCTTGGATTTCGTTCCACTTTACAAATAATTGATCTAGTAAGCGGTTTGTGGTCGCTGAATATTGTGAATTCCCGGCCTTCGACAAAGTAACGAACATGTTTAATTGCTTGAAAAATTGCAACTTATAATTTCTTTTAGAAAAATCCAAGAGGGTCTCAGGTCTTCTTATTTAGTTGTTGTAAGACCGCGCCTATTGCTGTGTTGTGATGCTATATTTCGTTTCATTTAGCGGTTCTTGAGCTGAAGCAACGCGTTTTTACATTATTCAGTCCTAAAAAATTTTGAGACGTTTTGGGCTTTTTGATAAGACTTGCCAATTCGAGTGTATAGGGGCAAATACTTCTGCAAGTTTTGGTATAAATCGATGGTAGTAATTTAACATACCTATGAATTGCTGTATTTATTTCACGTTTTGTTGTGCTGGGAATTCTCTAATTGCATTAATTCGTCCTTCAGATGGCAGAGTGCCATTAGATGTAATCTTGTGACTGAGAAAGTCAAGATAATTTGTCTCAAACACGCATTTTGCCTTGTTGATATTGGCACCGAACTTTGATAATTTTTGGAAGAGTTGTTCCAAATGAAGTAGGTGTTGCTTCTCGTCGTTTGAAGCTACGAGAATGTCGTCGATATATACAAAAACGAAATCGAGATCTTTTACGATTTCGTTGATGAAACGCTGGAATGTTTTTGCAGCATTTCTGAGTTCAAATAGCATTCGGGTAAGTTTTAATAAGCCAAAATGAGTGGTAATAGCAGTTTTGTGAATATCGTCAGGAGCAATTGGAATGAGATCGATTATCGATAAAACTGTGCAGACATGTAATTGCATGGAGAAATTTTGTATGTGGGGGATAGGATAACGGTCAAGCATTGTGACCGCGTTAAGCCTGTAGTCCCCACATGGTCTTCAGTCGTTGTCCTTTTTCTTCACCAAGTGCAATGAACAAGATATCGCTGATTAAGAAGGTCGGCAGATTCCTAGTTCCACCATGTGTTGGAATTCTAGGAAAGCTGCTTTGTGGCGAATTGGATCAAGCCTTCTTGGTTTTGAAAACGGTAAATGCCCCGTAGTCACAATGTGGTTTACTACATTATGCATTGCCGGAGCATTGTATGTAGTTTGGTGGGGCTGTTACAGAAGAGATTTTCTTTAACAGTGCTCCATAGCCATTGTTTATCGTGCAATGCAATGGTGAGGGTGTATCAACGTGTGCTGATGTTTCGTTGATTGATAGTTTAGTGGATGGATCAATCAATTTAAGATTTTTCAGATCCACTAAAAGACCGATTTTCTATAGAAAATCTGCGCCTATGATGGGGCGGTTGACATTAGCGAGGATGAAGGCGTGTTCGAATGAATGTCTTAATTCGATGTCAATGTCTAGTAATTTTGTACCAAAGGTATTTAATGTGGTATCGTTGGCTGCTGCTAGAACTAAATCGGGATTGCGATTTGTTCCGTAGCAGTAGTAATTGCGATACGGGATTATGCTTAGATCAGCGCCGGTATCAATCAAAAATGTGTACTGCGGTTGTCTTAGGTCTGCCGCTACGACCTCTATTTGTTTCGCGATGCGGTGTTTGCGGATCTTATTTGCTGTGTAGCAAATGTGTAGCAGCATTTTTCAGCAGTGTTACCAAATCTTGCGTGATACCAGCACCACTTGTGTGAAAATTGGTATCTTGGTGACTGACTATTGTTTGGTTTTATTAATTTTCCTTTGGCTGCTTGTGATGTTTGTATTCTAACTATGGAGACGGAGTTCGTCTCCATGGCGATTGAGAACGCGAAAGTTGTCGCTGAGTGTGTGCACTATTTTATAGCTTCACTAGCGGCCGCTAATTTGTTTTAGCGTTTTTTTTATACGGTTAAAGCTAAAGTTAAGCGCGTGTACCCCTGAGCTTGGTATTCGTGTTTCGCGTTTCATTGTATTCAAGCTCGGAGTCCGCCTGCCAATGATGTCATGTAATTTATCGGCAACGACAGCAACATCATCTACTGGTTTTTCTTGTTGAGGGACCAATGCTATTTGTATGAAATCAGGAAGTTGCCTGATTCATAGTTCTTTCTGACCAACGTTTTCATTCGGTATAATACATCCGAAGGTTTCTGACCACCATACTCGACTTTGCTCAAGATTGTTTCTAATCTTCGCTCCTCAGAGATTGAGTAGCGATCGATTAGGCTTTTCTTGAGTACCTCGCACTTACTTTTAGCTGGATGGTCTTGTAGAATGTACTCGGCCTTCTTCGCTTGTGCTTCCGTCAGGTACAAAACTGTTTGCACAAACTTGTGTCTGGGTTTTTATATTATTTCGATAAAATAAGATTTTCACACACACTATAAAAAAAATATTTAAAAAGATACCTTGAATCCGTGCACCCTTTATAATTTCAATTTCCATTTTAGAATTGCCTAAATGTTTGCAATTCACTAATCTGCCCAACTTTTTTGCTACTTATTTATTTATATTTAGATTTATTTACATCTCAGGACCACCGTACAGGCGGCTAAATCCATTCATGGGATGTGATAACTAGAAAGAGAGATCAAAATGAGTTCCAAAATTATTTTTCATCGCAGTTGTGGAATATGGGCTGCATCGAAGTAACTAAGCCATTTCTTAATGACCATGATGACCTTTGGTGATGTAAATGGACACAGAATTCCAAAATGATTTTTGGAGGAAGCTCTGAAATATCGCTATTTATGATGGAACTGTAAGATATTTCTTATTCGATCATGATTAAATTTGGTGTTATGGGAGTGGAAATAACATTTTCAAAATATTTGAGAAAGGTGTTTTGAATATCGCCAGCTGGGATGTAATTTAGTCATTTCTTAAGCAAACGTCATAAAATCTAGAGTTGTGAATGAAAATGATATTCTAAGATTATCTAGATTTCAATATAGATATCAGCAAATCGGATGACGTCTGATTTCACGAATTTATGTAATCCGAATTCTTGGTGAACTTAAATATAGTGTTTCGGCAAAGCATCAAGCTTAGAAGGAAAACCTTACATGCTATATGTTTTACTCTTACTTTTTACACCACTGATCGCACTAATTGCTATACAAGTAACAACGATACCAAATGCTGTAACATAGTGGTTTAAGTTCCAACGCAAATCAATTTTATAAGGTTGCGTAGTTCAAGGTTTCGGTAGAATCCATTTCGGGCCATCGGGTTTCAGGCAGCTCATCGTTCAATAGTTTAAAATTATTCTTGTTAAAAGTTTTGAACGACACTCAGTATAATTTAAATGTTACATGTCATTCAGTTCCACGTACATATGTAACTAATTCTCTATATACCGGAAATGCTACTCAAGTTTGATTTGCTTAACGTAGTTTATTTTACCGTATAGGCCTTTAATAAATGAATCAAATGGGTTCATTTCGACTGTCATCATTCGTATATAATGCTAATTCCTATTTGGCTTAAATTAAATCTAGGTTTAATCTTAATTTTAATCTGATAATTGATTGACCATGACTTTTAGCTTCTCACTTCAATTGTTTGTACTGTTATAAACGTTTAAAGAGAAGCAAACATTACGGACACCATGATACAGCATATTAATTCATGAAAATTTCATACATGACTACTTCAAAATTAATAAATAAAAATTTAGTTTTGTCTAATTCGTCGAATTAATTTTAGTTTTAATTAAACAAAACACTGTTATTTCAACAATTTGCCTTAAGTATAACTTTTAAGTGCATTTTGTGTGTAACAATACGCCATATACACGTGAAGTAAATGCTTGATTTCTAGTGTTTATGTACCCTAAATATTTTGTGATTGCGCGACAGAATTTCATTCTCACCAAAGTCTTAACGCAATATGCGGTCATTTAGCGCTCTATTGGTACACAATATTGAACGAGTGAATGGCATATGTGTGTTAAATAAACTATTTAAATTTTAATTGTTAGTTTAATATTTTTCTAAAAGAAAATTATACAACTGATCTAATTTTTCATAATTTACAAGCTCATTGTACCAAATTTGGTATGTACACAATGTTTTCGATTTGATTGGCACTTAGGTTGATTAGGCACACCATTTGAAGTAATAATTGTTAGTCTTTTTTATCAACAACGTGTTTTAACACTGCAATCGATTGAATTTGATTGGCATATCTGTCGGAAACATTGGGATGTGTGACCCCAATGCATATTCTCCTTTAATTAACTTCGGTCTATAAGACCATGTTATTTAAATCCCGATAAAAATGATGAAAAAAACCCTTGTCCAAAACCACTTTTCACGACGTTTCGAAGGTCTCTGATTCGATGATATTTCAAGAACTGCTTATAGCCATTCATTCAGTATATAGCCAATCTTCTTTAATTTTCAATTTTGTGAATTGAAAAGCTTTTGGGATATTTACCACCTGGTAGATAGTAGGTACCTGGAATATTAAACCACTTTACATTATTCTAATATACTGGTGTAGTATAGCGTTTGAAAGGTCTTGGATTATACAACTATTTTGACAATACAACTATAGTTCTTAGTTCTACCGGTTTGGCGCTGTGTTGTGTAATATACCGGAAAAAGTCGATCCATTTATTTGTTTACCGCATTGTTAAGTAGAGTTATTAAGTTTTAACCAAATAAACTCAATTGCGTTCAAAATATGAAAATGCACCCCTGCAATCTCGGAAAATTTGTTTTCCGTAGTGCATTTATAACATTTTCATTTCCTCTAAATTTTAGAATATAATGCGAACATTTTAGTTTTAAGGTATACTCGTAGTCATAATCGGTATAATTATTAAGATTATCTGTAATCGTAATTAGTCATCAGAAATTATTCTATGAGTTAAGTTTTATAAATAAAAAGTGAATAATAACAGCGAAGTTTAAAATGTCCAATCCTTAAACTGCTCCATACAACAGCTGGTAGCTGATTTTTCATTTATTGTGCAATATAGTTGTCGTATATCGTTGAAAAGGTCTTGACGTAAAAGAATTCCGAAAATTTTGCTAAAGCAACGCAGTTTTAATGTGGGTTTGTATTGGCTCAACTTCTGGTGATGATCCTGCTTTCCTCTTGCTTGGGTTGGTTTCTTTTCTCGGTTTCTTATTTGCTCTCTTGGATTTCTGTAGTCTCCAATTGATTTCTCTTTCAAGCTCATCTTCATCTGTGTGATATTCGTCTAGATCTGTGAGTACTTGAAACTGGTTGTTCAATAATGCTGAGTTTCCTGCGTTGTTATTTTTATTTACTGTTTCTTTTAGCATATGGTTTCCATTATTTAGCAGGGCAACTTCATTGTTCAGCTGCGCGATTAATTTCTCCATTTGTTCAAATTTATTTATTACCTCCGCGTGGTTTATTATAACTGTTTGTGCACTGGGCGTGGCTTCAGAAGGTGGCTCTAAAATTATATGCTCGATAGAAAAGATATTTTCCTTCTCATTGTTACGTTCACACAGTGCGGTGCTCTCTGGTGGTGGAGTTGATGGTGGTGTTCTATGAAGTGCCGTACTTCTTCCGTGCTTCCAGTAGTACTAGGAACAGAATCAGCCTAGTTGCCTACCGACGATTTCCTTTGCAATGTCGCATTGCTCCCTCCAGAATCGGTGGAGCAGCCCGATAAATCGGGGTGTGATTTAGAATCTGAGTTCGGACCCACTTAGGCCCGTATTTTTAAACGTGGATAGAGATAAATCGGCGGATTTATCCTCCCATTCATATTTTTAAACGTGGATAAATCCACTGATTCAATCCAGGATTAAAATTGTATCCACAGATTTACACATGGATATCGGTGGCTAAAACAGTGGCTACATTATTTTCGAAAATTCGGAAATAGAAAACGTCAATCGTTGTGTCAATCAGTCGTGTGAAAATTTATTTCAATTTTGTTGTGATAAACAGATATGGAAAATTTCTGTAATTCATCTTCGTCAGAGTCAGAATCTAATGATTCAGATTACGAAATTATAATAAGTCGACGAATAAAGCGACCAAAAATATTCCATAAAAGAATCGATATGGATTATTATAACGTGAAGAATTTAAAATGCGATTTCGATTTTCTATAGAAGGGGTTCATTATTTAGAAAACATTATAAAAAATGACATTGAACCACTTGACTTTCGCGAGTACCCTTTAACCACAATACAACAAATTTTAGTTTGTTTGAGGTATTTTGCGACGGGGTCATTTCAAGTGGTGATCGGCGATTTAATAGGAATAAGACAGAGTACGGCCGGCAATAACATTCACAAAGTATCGGGAGCTATTGCCAGGAAAGCCAAAGATTTTATAAAAATGCCTGTGGGCGACGAACTTAATAAAACCCAGCAAGATTTTTATAATAAAGCTGGAATACCTCGCTGTATTGGTTGCATTGATGGTACTCATATACCAATGAAATCCCCTGGATGTGATGTGGCAGAACTGTAAAGGCAATCGTAAAGGATACTTTTCCATTAACACACAAGCGATATGTGATGCTGATGGTAAATTTATAAACATTGTTGCAAGGTAATTTTTTAAATATATTGTATTAAAATCAAGTGGCTAAAATATTTTTGCGTTTCCTTGTTTAGGGGGTTTGGATCATCATATGATCAAACCATTTTTAATTTTTCCCAAATTAAGGCTCGGTTTGAGGAGAATGAATTTGGCAATATTCTGCTCATTGGAGATTCCGGCTATGAATGCAAAAGTTATTTAATAACACCTTACAGAATTCCAAGAAATTATTTACAGGAAAGATACAATCGAGCGCACCAGAGCAGTAATTAAAAGAACTTTTGGGCAGTGGAAGAGAAGGTTTCCGGTTCTGGCAATAAGTACTGCTTTTTTTTATTTATCATTTACTCTAGTATTTATATTTTATTTATTCGTTTTTCATAGAATCACAACTAAAGCTCCAAAATACTTTAACGATAATTGTGGCAACGGCAGTTCTTCACAATATGGCTATCGCAATAAAAGAGGAAAATGCTCCCGTCGATGAAGACATAATTGTCAATATTCCACCAGACGTACGGAATGACAACCCAAATGAATTCGAAGCTCAAGCCAATTTCGATGTAAGAGAAGAAATATGTCGGAATTTGGCACAAAATTGAAAAGGACCTACCGAGCTACAAGAAGAAATTTTGTCGTTTTTCTCGATAATGCCTTCAATTAAATTAAATAAATCATTTCTTTATTTCAAATAAATTAATTTATTCATGTATTTTTTAATCCAAATATCACATATTTTCATTTCACAGTTCACATATTAATAAAATTATAAAAAATTAAATTCATAGAGAAGTTTTAATTGTATACATACGAGAATGTATATAATTAGAGGTCTTGCATCTTTTTTTTATAGTATTCAATTTTAGTTTCATTGAGTTTGGTGCGAGACTGAAGCGCTTCTATTTGAGCCTCTCTCAATTTCTTTTCGCCCTCGGACTCTATGGGCTTTCGAGGTATAGGGCGTTTTCGCGTTTGTGGTAACTTATTGTTGTGAGTTGTGCAGGTTGTACTAGCCGTAGATGAGGCTGAAGTTGGCTCAGTCATTGTCATTTCTGTATGAAGAAATGCGTCATTGTTATTTAACGGATTTTCATCGGATAAATATTCGTAGTTATCGTATTCTACTTCTTCCTAGAAACATTTAATATGAATAATTATAATTTAATAAAATTGAATTTGATATATAAATAATTAACCTTATCGCCAAAAAGATCCGCGCTGGAGTCATAGGGATTTGGGTTTGGCGTAATACTTTTTCCCACAATACTGAATATTGGATCTTCTTCTATAGTTTTAGATAAAGTACCGCCTCCCGTTTTAAATATATCTAAGCGTTCGCTTGCCACATCTTTCCTAACCTTTCCCTTTATATTCTTGTAGGTCACTTTTAGTTGTTGCGTGCTTTTCTCGGATCCAATGCGCCGTTTATTGTATGCCTTTCGAATTGAATCCCAAGTTTCCAATTTTTTCTTATTCGAAATTGTATCGGTCAATTTGCATTCTATAATATGTTTATTTTTCTCCACCAATTCAACTAAAAGCGGCCTGTCCTTTTGATTTATATTTTTAGACCTGGAATAACAATAATCATAAAATGATAAAATAATAACATTTAAATGTGCGTATATAAAACGTATATAAAACTTACGTGTTACGCTCGCTTTCCATTTTCTTGTCATAAACAATTAAACAAAATTGTTTATTAAAAATATTACTAGGGAAATACCAAAAAAAATTGAAAAGTGTCCCAGCAAGCAGTTTTAATTCGAAAATCGATGTCGAAAATCCAAGATTTTAGCTTCGTTCAAAAATACCACAAAAATAATCGATGGATTTATCCACGTTCAAAATTACCAAAAGTAGCCTAGGCTAAAACCGTGGATTTCCGAAATCCACGGATTAATCTGACGATTTATCCGCGTTTAAAAATACGGGCCTTAGAGTATGTCATTTTTTATACTCGACTTTTCATTTTTTTTGTTGACTATCTGCTATACTGTTTCTCTACTACGTAGGGACTGGATACCACAACCGTTCGATATACAGTATACATTGCCCAGGATGGACCACGAAGAGGCTGTCAACTAGCACCCCAAAAAATTCGCATGATGCAGCTTCATGGAGGCCAAATTTCTCCGCAAACAACAGCGAGTTATAATTCGATAATCATATTGCTTTTTATACGTTTTAAGCTTATAATAAAGAGCAGTGATTATAATAAAATTTAGTACTATTTTGAAATTACATTGTAATTATAATACAATATCAAATTCAAGTATAAAAATTAAAAAGTGTTTAATTCTCATCTTTGTACTCCATTACAAATTACAATAAAAAACATGTAGCATCATTTCATGTATTTTTAATGAATGTAAAAATATACAATAATTCTTGCTTCCTATACAAAATACGAGTACCATTTCACATTATATCAACTACTCTATGTACGTACACATAATACGATAAATGTTTATTTGTACACATTTTGAAAGATATACATTTGTTAGCACTTTTATAGGATGGGGATAATTTCATGTGATATCAAAATAATCCTTTTACCATTTCAACAGCTACAAACTGTATATATACATAAGACTTAAAATACTGTAATCTATATTATATGTATTATAATGTACATAGCTATACAGCATCTTATGTTCCATTATTATTATTGTTATTGTAACAATATAGTCACATAACAATATATAGTCACATTTATCCTTCCTTAGAAAATAATTTAATTAAAGATCAAAAATAATAATAATTCTAGAGCTAAGAATATTCTACAATCTTCACAATAACAACACTGAAATGTTTAAGTTAATTTTCTGTTTGGTTCTAATTGAGATTAAAAATTTTATTATTCAGACTTTCTCGTACAATATAGACATAAGAATATAATATATGAACACATATGTACATATGTATATAGATTGCTAAATGAATGTGTTATTAACAAACACAATGTATGTGACATATTAAGTGTTATATTCTTTTTATCGACAGTAATTTAAAATTTTGATTGCCTATTAAAGTAGTAAACCTATGCTATTCGACATTTCTCGTCTATTCTACTGCAACACATAAATTTCGAATCAGCAGTTCTGTGTACACATCAAATGTAGCAAAAAAGTTGCAAAATTTGATTAAACCAATTTTAAATTCAAAAATATTGATTATACACAAAGTAGTAAAATATTGAGGGAGCAAATGTTACAGAAAATATTTATTTTAACGAATTTGAATCATACTATGCATAGTTTTTAAACTTTTCCAAACCTGTCATGTAGACTGTTCTATAAAATAACGAAAAAGCAAAATTAAACTTGCTACTCGTATCAAAAAATATTTTTCCTGAGAGAGATCAAAATTCATCATTTCAGATTGTAAAGCATGTTCTATTGAAAATGAACAACTTCTAAAATATTTAATTTTGGCACAAAAAGCACACCAGTTAATTTTGAAGGGAGCAACTTTTCACAATAATATCGTAAGCGTGGAGTTGCTCCCTTTAGCTCTAAAGATGAGAGCCATAATTTTTCAATTGACACTGGGTCATTATATCATCTAAAACATCCATATCATTTAAGACAAGGCCAAACATTTACTAAGAAACATAAGCCAAATAAAGCTTTCCCAAAATTTTACAGGGATCTCCCATTTTGTGGAAATACTTAAAAATATTTTTTTTAATAATTTTATTTATTTATTGAACCTTTCAAACATGAAAATAACAGTGTGTTGTCAAAATCGTTTATATTTTTCATCAGCAAATTCGGATGAGATGCCAGTGTCCCTATACATAGCTGATTCGCATCTTTTGTAATTCGTCTTTGACAGTTAGGACATAAGGACCTAGCACCTTATGTATATTTTTGTTTTTTACGAACCAGGGTGTACGTTGGACAATTTCAATATTTGAATTTGAGGTTGATTGCCATAATTGACACCTACGAGGGCGGATTGAAAATGAAGCTACCAAGTAGGAAAACAAAATTTTTTTTTGCCAAAAACCATTTATTTCTCAACATAGTCTCCATTTAGTTCGACACATTTAGTAAGACGATATTCCAACTTTTTTATACCATCTGAATAATACGATTTCGGGAACCCCTCAAAATACGCGTTAGTTTCGATAATCACTTCTTCGTCTGAGATGAATCTTTGTCCTGCGAGCGATTTTTTCAAGTTTGGAAACAGGAAAAAGTCACTAGGAGCTAAATCTGGACTATAAGGTGGATGATCAACCAATTCGAAGTGTATTTCACGTAATTTTAGCATTTGTTCGAATTTTAGCATTTGTTTAGTTTTTGTTCGACACTGAGCAAACGCGGCACCCATCTTACCGATAGCTTTTTCATATGCAAATGTTCATGCAAAATGTTGAACACACGTTCATATGATATGTTTACCATTTCAACAATCTCACGCAACTTGACTCGGCGATCATTCATAACGATATCGAGGATTTTCTTGATATTTTCTTCAGTAACCACCTCTTTTGGCCTTCCTGTTGATGGTATTGTTTCAGTGCTTCTTCGGCAGCGCTTAAATTCAGCAATCCAATATTTTACCATGTAATCTGACGGAGCAGACTCACCGTAATGTTTATCGAGCTTTTCTTTTGTCTCTTTCGCCGTTTTCCCTTTCAAATAATAGTGTTAAATCACTGCACGAAATTCGTTGTTTTCCATTTTTCAAGAAACACAAAAGTTGCTTACTTCAAACGACTACAACAAATAAACTAATCGATGAATTTGGGTGAAAGTTTAACAGCTGACGTTTGAGAGATCGCAATTTCTAAAAAACAAAAATTTTTGTGTTTGTGCTGCCATCTAGCAGCACAAACATCTAGGTAGTTTCATTTTCAATCCGCCCTCTTATACGGCCAATGGTTGAATATTTAACCAGTGCGTTTTATCCAATTTAAATTTGATATGGCCTCGTTCCATTTCAATATGTTTTCGCCAAGTTAACCGTCGGTCTAGTAAGACGCTTTTAACGCTTTGAAATTGCTTCCGAATTTTTAATTATTTTGTAGTACTTAAATTCTGTGGTTTGCAGATTCACAATATTAATTTGGGTTACCACGGGTGAGGCCCAAACTAAAGCGCAAGTGAAGACACAGAAAGAAATAAGTAAGCCGTTGTATGTATGTCTGCTCCTTTTTATTTTAATAATTTTATTATTACAAAAAATGCATAAAAATGCAATTTAACACGATCCAAATTATTGTAGTTATGTTGAACATTATGATGATGCGTCAACATTCGTCCCACCTTGACATGAGCTGTTGTCAAACTACTGTCAGAAGGTCTATGTATTCTTGGGGCAGGAAGGGCCGCTGGAGCTCGATGGAGCTCGATATTGTGTTGACAAAAGTTCATTTTGCACATACTGACGTCAGATTGTGTCTTGTATATCGGAGCAACATGGCATATTAATTTATGAGCGTTGATAGTAACACATCGATTTAAATCCGAGACCGCTATTGGTGAATAATATTCACGACTATTGCTCACTGCCAAAAATGTGGTTGACGGTTTAATGATGAAATGTTGAGCTTCGTGTTGAATAGGTATTGGAATTATTCGATAGATGTTGTAGACACTTGATTGAATCAACAGTATCTGAATGCTGAAAATAACCATGGTTGTCATAACTCTTGCATTTACTGACATAACTTCATAACATGATGATAACCAGGAAGTATCACTGCCGGTGGTGTGTGGCCTTTGATTTTCCATAATTCATTTTCAAGCTGTGTGGGAAAAATTAACTGTGAATTGATTAATCCATTATGCGTATGGGTGAGTATGTCAATCAGGGTTCTCTGATTATCTTCGATTGATTAATTGGTGTTTATATAAATATGCTGGATCAGCTGAAAGGTGGTTGACTCTATCTTGTATATAAGCTCAATGTGCTCGCCCATAACATTTAGTTGGTTTCTTCATTATGCATATGGGTGAGTATGTCAATCAGGGTTCTCTGATTATCTTCGATTGATTAATTGGTGTTTATATAAATATGCTGGATCAGCTGAAAGGTGGTTGACTCTATCTTGTATAAGCTCAATGTACTCGCCCATAACATTTAGTTGGTTTCTTGTTAGATCACTATCATGTTTGATAATGTTTACAGTGCCATTGATAATTGAGGTTTGTTTTCGAGCTAAATTCATCGGTGTTTCGCTTTTATCTTCCAGGGGTTTGTTATTAATTGTTCATAACTGCACAACTCGTTCATTCAAAACACCAAATAAATCGCCCATCACATATCCCACTGAATCCCCGAACCCACGTCTTACTCGTCTTCGTTCTTTGTTGGAATTCTGAATTACTTGGTTCGCCTTTCTAATATTTTCCGGATGGTGATCAAATTGTTGAATGGTGGCAGCACAAATACCGGGATCATTTGTGTGATTATTATCTCTTGGCAGACGCGTTTCAATCGCTTATAGTGTACATTCATATTTTTCAGTTCCCCTTCATATTCTCTGAGATCATAGTAGATGATTATGTTCCAGTTGGAGGCAAGTGAGTTCATTTCAGTATGTTTTTCAAAATAGGTATAATCCTGGTTGGTGGTTAAGGTATTCAATGTTATTTTTTTTATTTCATTTGCCGTCTCTGCACTTGATGCGCAGAATAATAGGCCCAAAATGCATAACGAATAAAACATACGATTGGCACAATATAGTTTCGCGGATTGACTCCGTGTTCTCCTTTCAGTTGGTTCAGGAACTTTCTCTCGAGATGAACCTTCCGTCGGCTTATTTTTGTTTGTTATAAACTGTTGCACTTCGGAATCGTCAATAATTGGTTCGGCTTCTGACTCAATAGTATGGTGTGTTCCTGGGTGAGTTTCTAATACTCTTCCCAATAGCCACTTGGTGGGTGGTAAATTTTCGTCCCTTATAAGAACTAATTGGTTTTCCTTCATATTTGGCTATAGTTTTGTCCATTTCAATCGGTGCTGCATATTATGGAGGTTGCTCCACATTTTCCTGAAGTCTCCATGCATTGTCTCGATTTGCTGCCATCTTGTCAATAGATTTTAGTTCGGGTAAATGGTTTCATCATCAGGCGGGGCGAGCATGGGATCGCCAATTAAAAATGCCAGGGTGTCAAACATTCAAGTTCATTAGGATTCTCTGATAGTGGACATAGCGGTCTAGAATTTAATGTTGCTTCAACCTGGCGCAACAGAGTTGTTAATTCCTCATATGTTAGTGGTACGGATGCTGTGGCGTTCTTCAAATGCTGCTTTACCCATTTCACTCCTGCTTCCCATATGGCGCCGAAATGTGGTGAGCCTGGGGGAATGAAATGTCATTGGATCCCTTGGTTTGTTATTACGTATAAGATATCGGATGAATGATGAATATATTGCAAATATGTATCTGTAGCCACAAAATTCGTGGAGTTGACACTAAACATATTTGCAACGTTACCCTTTCAGGCTAACCAATTCTACATGCATCGCTTTCGTTGTTAAACAGATGAAAATGGCGATGTATTCCTTCCGAATCTTTGTTCCGCGTCCTTTGGACATTCGAAAATTGATGGGTCTAGCATAGTCTATAGTCTATTCCTGTATGGGTAAATGCTCTTGAGGGTATTACTCTTGGAGGAGGTAGGCTTCCCATTAGTTGAGTTGCTCTGTTAGCATTGAACCTAAAACACTTCTGGCATTGGCGATTGTATTGTTTTGTGGCTCTTTTGCCTTAGAGGATCCAAAATTGCTTCCTTATGAACGCGAGCGTTAAGTTCAAACCTCCATGCTGAGTACTTTTATGTGTCCAATCGATGATCAAATTTGTGAGATGACCCTTTGGTGGATGATCGAATGTTTTTCGTTTTAATTCAAAATTGAATGTTACAATCGTCCTCCTATTCGAAGTACTCTGTTCGTATCCAGAAATGGGTGTAAGGTAGAATTTTACTCTTGGAGCCCACTGGCCCGTTTTCCTTTAATTTTCTAACATCGTCCTTAAATGGAGAAGCTTGTGCCATATGTAGAATCCTTATTTTAGCTGCTTCTAACTCCTTAACTGTTAGCGCCCCTTCCGTTGTTCACCTTTATGGTGGCTATTCCAATATAAACGCCAAATATATGTGAGTACTCGAATTTTTAAGGTGAGAGACGAAAACATTTCTAATATTTCTGGTTCTCTCGTAGTGGTGCTTATGCTGCAAAGATTATATTGGCGTTTTTTTCTAACTCGGTCTCCGTTATTACGTTACTCGGTGATGGCTTGATACCACTTCTAAGCCAATCCGGGCCAGACCACCATAATTTAGTATCACCTAGCTTATCAGGATCTACGCCACGAGTTGCACAATCCGCGGGATTTTCATTAAATTTTACATGTTTCCATTGTGCAGGGCTGAGGATAGCATGAATCTGCGATGTTCTATTTGCTACAAAAGTTTTCCACTTACTAGGGAGTCCTTGCACCAAGGCCAGAACAATTGTTGAGTCAGTCCAGGCTTGCATTTTAACGATTGGGATTCCCATGCCATCTGAAACTTATCTCATTAGTTTCGATAACAGCACTGACCCACAAAGTTCTAATCTTGGAAGACTTAGTTTCTGACTTATTCGGGCCACCTTAGTTTTGCCGGACATAAGTGTAATTGTTGATTCTTATGCATCTGTCACCTTGCAGTACACTACTGCAGCGTAAGCTAATTTCGATGCATCACAAAATCCATGCTGCTCTATATTTTTGCCCTTGTCCTTGGTATGAGTCCATCGTGGAATCCTAATTTTTTGCAGCTTGCTGAACGTAGTTTTATATTGAATCCATTTTTTCTTCATTTCCTCAGGCAGTTCTTCATCCTCAGGTAGCTCTTCAAAATATCTTGGATACCTCCGAGATAAGGGATCGTTTTGTTGGAACTATTGTCATGGGTTCCATGTTGTCCTGGAACTCAAACTCATCTCTTTGGGGATGTCACAATATTGCTAACGGTTTTATGGATTCATGGTCCTTATTTATGAGTGTGGTTTTTGACTCCCTTTGTTCTTCAGGAATACCCTTCAGGAATACCCTCGATACCCATTTTCTCAGCTTGAAACCTCCATTATTAAGCGTTTTTCTTAACTGTTGCTGCCATATTACTGCATGTTCTATGGTTTCTGCACCAGAGAAAACATCGTCGACATAGAAATCCTTCAACAGAATTTCAGCAGCAATTGGATAATTATTCTGCTCGTCTATGACAAGTTGCTTTAGAGTTCTAGTGGCCAAATATGGAGAGGACGAGGTACCATACGTGACTGTTCGTAACTTGTACTCTTTAATTTGTTCGTCTTGTAAGTTCTGTTGTGTTATTGTTACCATAATTTACCTGTACATGCATGTACCCAATATCTGCAATGTATACGTATTTGTATTTCCGCCATCTTGTTATAATAGAGAACAGATCTTGTTGTATTGTTGAACCTACTAACTGGATATCGTTAAACTGATCCCATTTGTTGTCTTCATTGATGCATCAAAGACTATCCTCACTTTGGTATTTGTACTTGACTGAGGTAGGTAACGGGTTTGCCCTGTGGCATCTTTTGAATTGACCGGAACCATATGTACTAGTTTCATGTATTCATTTATAAAGTTATAGTATTCTTGTTTTAATTCTGGGTTCCTTTCTAATCTTCTTTCTACTTTAATTAGTCTTGAAACCGCACATTTCCTTGAGTCTCATATTTCCAGTTCATCCCTTAATGGTATGGTGACCTAATATCGTCCTTCTGGAAGTCTTCTGTGAGTAATTGCGTAGTGTTGCTCACTCATCTCTTCTTCTTCTGAGTATGACTTTCCCTTGGGTAGCTCTTCAATTTCACAGAAGGTACGGCGATTTCTTTATTACACCGTCTATCAAGATGTTAGCGTATACCTCTGTTCCTAAAATTATATCGATTGGACGGCGAGAAATTGGAAAATCGGACTGTATATATGTCTCCATGCGGCTAGAGATTGAAACGTTACAATTTCGTAAATGTAGACCTCTAATTGTACAAGGCACTGATATCGGTTAACCTAGCTAATAAATATATAAACAATACATAATTGGCTCTTTATTGCATATAAATTTAAAATAATTCCAAGTCCAGGTTAACCCTAGATACAGGAGTTGATGCAAATTTGTTCCAGTAATGTTGAGTATACGATTAATAATGAATAATGAACGTAACCACTGACTCGCCGTAACATGTATAGTGTCCATGGGTATACACAGAATATCCTCTGCTCATCTCCACTACACCGCCTGCTACATTTAGAGTTTTCCAAGGTGCACCGCGAGGAGGCGTGGATGTCCCTTACTATCGTTCGCCTACAGTAAAAATAGGAACCATAAAGAGGAAAAACTTCAATAAAATTTAATATATATTCTTCCTTCTTTATTTATTTAGAAAAACGATATCTGTCGAAAATTATTGTCAATAGTAAGACGCCTAGTGCCGATTATTGAATTTCTGTATTCTTGAATTAAAACCGAATCCCATAAAACATGCTTACTTATGCTGCTAATGTATTTAAAACCATTTTAGCCCGCCAATCAATTACGATAACAATAAAAATTTAATTTTGAAAGCTTTAAGTCCATAGAAAATAAATAAAAAGTCCTACAGTAAAATACTTTAAAGCACCAATAATATTAATTGGTTTTAACAACAAAATTTAATTTTTTTTTTGATAATTACATTTAACTTTTAGCTGTCCATTACACAATTTAATTTATTCCAATAAACAAAAAACGCATTAATCCGTATTCATACGAGTACTTTAACCACATACATTACAATTAATACATGCTGGGGAAAAAAACGATGTATTGTTAAAATCGGAAATTTAATTTTAAAAAAAACTTTGGTTGACTAGTAAATAATGACATTAATAAAATTATACAAGCAATTTAATTATATTTTTAAATAAATTAATTACCGCACGATAACAATAAAAATTAATTTGCACATCAAACATCGTTGTGTCGGTATCGAAATGTCTCATATTGCACATACGAGTACAGTATACGTGATTAGTTAATCAGTTATGTATCATCCTATATAAGTGATAGTACAATTACGATTACCTCATATTAGCAAATTATGAAAGGTAAATTACTTGAACCTCGCACGTCTTCACATGACATCTCTTCATCTTTTAGATGTATACATTGTGCATCTTTCAAATTTTATTTAATTGTTAACAATTTTTTTTTTATTTTGCCTTTCGCCGCAAAGTGACGGTTATTGTTGTGCACACAACAATTATTTATAATAAAAGAATTACCAAATCATTTTAATTTGTAATAAACTCTTCTGCACTAATGATTCATGTCTAACAAAATATTAATGATGATAAAGACAGTTGCAATAAATCGTTTATTTAAATGCACTGATGGATTGGTGCCTGTGCACATGGTATGCATTATGCACAAAATAATCACACGCCGTCTTTTTATGTTTTTAAATGTTATAACGTGCATAATAAATATGACTGAGACATTATGATTAATTTTAATTTATTCGTCACTTGTATTACAGTGCGCAATTAAACGAAATGCGCTTAGTAATAAAGTTATAAGTATAGTTATAAAGACTATACAGAAGTCGGGTTGGATTCCGAGATCGTTGATTTACCTTTATCGATCTGCACAAATATCAAACTTGACAACTAGTTAAATAAAACCATGTTATCTAATTAGCTAATTAGAAATAAAGTAAAAAAAATCGGGGGCAGGGGGCGAGTAGCACAGACAGAAAAACATAAACACATAATCACCGCGTTAAGCAACCATTGTTGCAGTGAGTACACATTTGGGTGACCTTATGGACAAGCAAAGAAATATACGCAATAACGAAATGAAATGGAATCAGAACCCTCCCCCCTGGGAGCTGGCTACGATTCATTGGAGTAATCAATCATTTATCTGGATTTAAAAACTGATTCTGTAACCGGCCAAATTCTTCACTGAGATGTAACGCCAGCGAAATAAATAAAATAAAACAATTTTTTGATGACCATTATTAAAAAGCCACTAAATCAAACATTATTTCAAAATAGTATTTCATTGAGAATGATTGAAATTAATTCGAAATCAAATAAAATGATTTTTGCGGGGCCATCAAAATTCTGGAATTTTAAAAATTCCCGAAAATCATAATTCCGAAAAATATAATTTCAGATATCAAAACCATTGAACTCGAAATGCTATATACTCACAAATTTAAAAATATTAATTTAAGATACTTTGGTTTCTTATTTGGTTGGGTGAAGCTCTATGAAACTCAATGTCTGCAGTGCAAATAGATACCCAGTATATAATGAGTTTCAAGCATGGTTCTGGAAAATGGAAAATTTGAAGGAAAATAAGCACTATTTAAACCGACTGGGATGGAAAACAGATTGAATGATTTTGATGGACCTGTTCGTTCATATTTGTATTCTATCAAGAAGTGTGTTGAATCCAAATGTTATTTTCTTGCATGCGATAATTTCAATCAGACAAAATGTAACGAAATATGATCCGTTATGAACCCATCCTGCCCATTTTTCTTGTTACAGTAATTCCGCCACGTTTCGTCATGAAGCCCCATACGCTAATTAACACTTCGGTCTGGAAATTCACATACCAAAAAAATTCACTGGAAGTTGAGAAGCGCCGCTAATTTTCAATAAAAACATTTGGCGTAAAATTTGGTAAGATATATATGTATAAAGAAAAACTTTTCTAGTTTTCTACTTTTCTTCGCAAAGAGTACAGAGTGGGCCTAGATAACATTAAGTACTAAAATTCATCGATTGAAAAAATTACCTAAAGAATTGGTCAATTTTCAATCGATGAATTTTAGTACTTAATGTTATCTGTTCTAAATAATTCTTTGACATATGAAAAGGCAAAAATATGCCATTTATCATCATGGAGTCGCCAACAACACAGGTACTGAACCAAGCACATCGTCCAGGTATCGTTCACAAGAACTAAATATTTCAGGAAACACATTACGACGCATTTTGCATGTTGGTCTTCATTTGCATCCATACAAAATTCAACTACCTCAAAAAATGAAGCCACCAGACCATTTAAATCGTCGCAGTTTTGTTAACTGGATGCTTGAACGAAATAAAGGTTTTTCATCAAAAATCATCTTGTGCGATGAATCTCATTTTCATCATAATGGATACGTTAATCAGCAAAATTGTCAAATTTAGGGAGCAGGGAATCCTCATCTTATTCATGAAGCAGAAGTTCATCCTCCAAGAGTCAGTGTTTGGTGTGGTTTATGGACATCAGTGAATGGGGAACGTTATCGCAACATGTTAACTGGTTTGTTGTGGCTCAAATTGAATGAATTGCATGTCAACGACCTTCGGTTTCAACCAATTGATGCGACAAGCCACGCAACTCGTGCAACAATCAATTTACTTTCAACAAAATTTGCTGAAGCAAAGAAGTCCAGATTTAACACAACTAGAAAATTTTTTGTGGGGTTATTTGAAAGGTAAGGTGTATGCTAATCATCCACACACAATTCAGTAACTTGAAAACAACCTTCGAGATGAAATTAAGGTCATTGATTCGCCTATTTTAGGAAAAGTCATCGAAAATGGTGATGTTCCGAACGAAATTGTTTTCTTACATATAAATGGCGTAGAACCACCTTTTCTCACCAACAAAAATTGTTCATATTCCGTTCCAAAATGTGTTTTATTTACAAATGAAAAAAGGACTAACAGATGGCTCACCCTGTATATAAATAGCAATTCACCATCCCAGAAAATTCTTCGTTGATTTTGTAAAAATTTGATTTTTAAAATTTAATGGTTTATTATAGAACTATTATATATTCTGTAGGTTCAATCAAAGGATTGATTTTTCACCAGCGCATGAGCGATGAATTTGTGAACTAAAGTGCTGGTAATAAAATTGTTGCTTTTCCAAGACCTTTTAGCCATGAACTTTAAAAATCCAGCAAAATTTGTGACATTCTTCAAGACCTTTTCGTTGACATGTCGCACACTGATAAATTCAATAATAAGTCAATAAATAGTTACCAGCGCCAAATCCACCGTGGATTTGGTAGTTAAAACACTAATAATAAAATTGTTGCTTTTTCCACGAGCTTTCAAATGATATGTCACATGATTATATGGAGGGAATGAGAAATTTGTAATTGCTTTCAGCGCTTCAACGGTAGTTTTGAATACTAATGCTGCTTTGAATGCTTCAGAAAAATTTACGTTATTCATGATTATACCGGGTGTTTCTTTTAAACTGAGACGATCAAATATCTCGAAAAATAGCCACTCTACGGAAAAAATTTCCATAATCAAAATTTAATCATACCGCGGGGGAAATACATTAGTGCAAAAAAATAGTCCCCCACTCCCCGCTTTGTAGGTGGGGCGGGGGTAACTTTTAAACTAAGCTAGGAAGCCATATTTTTTATTGCAGATACGAATTCTACGACTAAAAGTACGTATGATTTGAATGAAATATTTTGTTCGGTTCATGATAGATGGCGTTGTAATCGACGAAATTCAATTTTTTAAATTTCTCCTTCTTAGAACACACGCATTCGATTCTGCAATACGTTTGAAATAAAAAACATCACGTTTTCATTGGAAATACTCGAAATTCGTCATCAAAACGTAAATGGCAGATGAATAAAATAATTTTAGCTTAAAATAAGTGTTCAAAATGATGGCCTTCGACTTCAATGCACTTATTAATACGCATTTCAAATGATTGTACACAACTGAGAAGTGTGTCTGGTTGAATTTCAGCACACGCATTTCTGATTCGCTCAATCATGTTCTCACGTGTTGTTGGTTCTTGTTTGTAAACTTTGTCTTTGAGATAGCCCCACAAAAAGAAATCTGGCGAAGTAAGATCTGGTGATCTGGCAGGCCAATTTACCGGACCAGCTCTACCAATCCAGCGACCATTGAAATCACGATCAAGTATTTCACGTGCCACCACCGAATAGTGTGCCGGACAACCATCATGTTGAAACCACATGTTCCGTCTCACTTCTAAGCTCGAATTTTCAAGTAATATTGGCAGTTCATTTTACAAAATGTTTCGGTACATTTGACCATTCAAGTTGCCTTCAATGATGTGGGGGCCTATGAGTTTGTTGTCAATTATTCCACACCACACGTTGACAGACCAAGGATGTTCAACTTGACGAAGCCAGTGCGGATTTGTAACACTCCAATAATGCATGTTGTCTCGATTAACCGTTCCATGGTTTGTAAAAGACGATTCGTCAGAGAATATTACGCAAAGAAAAAAATTGGGGTTTTGTTGTATTTGTTCACGTGACCATTGGCAAAAAGTTACCCGATTTTGGAAATCAGCGCCATGAAGATCTTGGTATAAAGACACATGATATGGATGATATTTGTGCCATTTTAAAATTCTCCAAACACTGGTGAGGGACAATCAGGAATCGCGAACTATTTCTCGTGTACTAACATGAGGATTATGAGCCACTGCTGCCAATACAGCAATTTCATTATTTTCTCCAGTGACTGTTGCTATACGGGTCCTGATTTTCGGTTGTACATTTCCTTCAGTAATAAATTGTTTTATAGTACGGCCAAATGAAGCACGTGAACGAATCCTATCCGGAAAACGTTGAGCATAAATAGCAACAGCATTTTCAAAATTTCTGCCAGCTTATCCATAAACCAGAACCATTCCAATTTTCTCTGACACAGTTAAACGCTCCATTCTAAAGTATTTTATCGTTTATTTTGCAATTACGAAAAACATGAAGATAAGAAATAACACAAACGTTAAATGTGATTTACAAAACTGAATAAATTGTTTTGATGATGAATTTCGAGTATTTCCAATGAAAACGTGATGTTTTTTATTTCAAACGTATTGCAGAATCGAATGCGTGTGTTCTAAGAAGGAGAAATTTAAAAAATTGAATTTCGTCGATTACAACGCCATCTATCATGAACCGAACAAAATATTTCATTCAAATCATACGTACTTTTAGTCGTAGAATCCGTATCTGTAATACAAAATATGGCTTCCTATCTTAGTTTAAAAGAAACACCCGGTATAGGAATATAATAAGTTGTAACTACTCCTACTACAGTATATGGTATATTCTATAATAAACGAAAAATTATCCACCAGCGCCAAAACGGTAGTTTTTTGAACTAAAGTTGCACCAAAATTGTTAAGACCTTTGAAACGATATAATATGTGATTATATGAAAAAATTGTAAAGCAATATCCCGGCATTCTTGAGTTAGAGATCCCAAAAGCTTTTCAATTCTCAGAATAAAAAACAAAAGACCACAGCTTACTTCCCCACCTCGAATAATTGGAAAGTAAATTAGAGTAGAATTATGTGTTCTCGAACTCCGTAATAAAAAATGTTTGAGCGCGATCAGGTTTGCATGAATTTAAATAAATGTACAGACATCCTTCGCTTCTCCACTAAAAAAAAATTCTATAAATAATGATTGCAGAATTGGGCGCTATTCATGCGCTATCAATTTAACATAACTTTGATTTTTGAGCTCACCCTTAAAAATATAATCAACCCTTAATTAATTTTAATAACAAAACAATCTCATATTTTTGACTTGGAAATGACAAATTCTTTTAAAACTGCAAAAATTATGGATGAGCTCAAACATCTAAGTTATAAAATCTGATTTTGTTGTGTGGGGGCTATATCAACGTCAACCCATGGGGTTCACATTTATTTAAATCTCTGCAAACTTGGTCGAGCTCAAAAATTTAGGTTTTCGGATTTCGAGAGCTAATAATTCTGCAATAATTTATTTTCCAATTTTTTAAGTTGGGGGCCAGCTGAACAGAGGTATATAAATGTAGATTGGTGAGACAAAAATTCGAATCGCATAATCCGTTCTGAAAATATCATCGGTACAGACATCCAACCGTCCAGATGGATGGAAAAACTTTTTTGTATTTTTGGAACCAAGGACCTTCAAAACGCCAAAAAAGTGGTTTTGGACCACAATTGGTTTGGAGTGGTCTTATAGACCGAACTCGAAAGGTCTTGCGGGTTTTCACATTATTTTTCTACGTCAGTCAACTCATGTAATACAATTCAATAAATATTTTTCTTGTTTATGTAATTTGACTACATCGGCGGACAGCTATAAACACTCTTTCCTATTTCTTGAGAAACAACGCTTTGCCCATTAACAATTCTTCTAACCACGCTTTTAGGTCCGGGGCCATGTTGTTTTTAGATCGAATATTTTAATTATTTTTTTTTCATCACTTAAGACAATCACGTTAGCTAAAATCTCATCCAACAACTATGGATACCATCCACCTTCAGAATGAAAGGCCGGTTTTGTTTTGAAAACTTAGGTTAGGTATCGCAATTTTTTAAGCTTTCCCCAATAAACTGAACGTTATGCGAAAAATTAGGTCCTTGCTCATTTATATCACATAGAACTGAGCTGTGGGAACCAAAGTTCCACGGTACATAAATGGGTAGGATCAGAATCTATGAAACCGGGTACGTCTTATCTGTGTGGTAAAATTGGTCCAAAGAAGAATATTCTCGAACCACTTAGTGAATTCTAATCCTTATTAAAAACACCCATAAAAATTCTAAAGAAGTTATATGGAACCACCGTTTCAAATGGTGTTCCAAATAATAAATTATATTCTTATCATCACTTGATAATTGGTATTCGAATACGTCACTGTTGTGAAAAATTCGGTTGTAGTTAGTTAGCAATGCCACAATACCAAACTTATTCTCAAAAATTAATTTCTAAATGGCGTACTGTCTCTATAAACGTTCATATGACCAACAATTTTGTAATCCTGTACTGGCAAGGAAGAATGATGTAATTCCTGGTATCAGTATATCCTTTTCTCGATAGCAAATGATACCGCGGATATTAAGAGCTGCATATTCCCAGTACAATTTTAATCATCATTCCGCATCCCAATTGGCATTATAAGATTGCCCCGACGATAAGATTCGAATACAATTTTTATTAAAAAAAATATGGCTTTCCTACGACAACGCATAGTTAGGTCAGTGTAGTTTTAGCTACGTTCAAAACTTAACAAACTAAGATTTCAAACTTAGGTTCTTTTTAGAGAATAAACTACGGTTCCAAGACTGAACATAAACTAAGTGTAGTTATGCTAGACGTTTTGCGTGTTAGTTCGAGTGCCGAATATAAAACATCTCGTTAACAATAGGTTCAGGTTCTTATATTGAATTCGGTTTTCTAATTTACCATAACAAAGAGGATCGATCACGTAGAGTTAAGAAGCCCATTGCTAGACTAGTGGTGAGTAAATAGATTCATCAACATTGAAAAAGATTTCATTTATATTTCCTTATTTGACTTACGGTATTGTCTTATATGCATATGACAAAAGTTGAATATCCATAGTTGATTTCATTATTATTTTTTAGAGAAAAATCGATAATTTTGTAAGTTTAGGTAGGTAGGTTCGCGGTTTTTTGAAAAATAAATTTGAATTAGTTAATGCTACAAGTTTCAATTGAATGTGAATTTCGAAAAATTCCAGTCGTGTTTTATCATAACGCAATCATCACTTTGAACATAGAATTTGTGGAAGAGCGGTTGATCCCTTGGACAGATCTCATTGTGCAGTGAAGGTGCGTGAAGCATTTGTTTGGTCAAATATACGATGTAAGCTTACCAGCGCACTAACAACGGTCAGTCTTGACAATTTTGGTTTTAAATGATTTGCTTTAAATAAGAAGAATCCTGAAATGTAGCGACGATTTACAAAGAGCTATCAGACAATTACATTATTTGAAAATCATCATCCTGAGGTTAAAACCCCAATCGATCGAGATCCATTTCAAACTTCCCATACATAGTTTGCACCTAATTTGTTAGTACGAGCGCAGAAAGCTATATACCGCCTAATTCTGGTAAAAAATATTATTTCTTTAATAAATTTAGCAAAGAGTACCATTTGCTGTTTTTTCGTCGAGAAATAACAAAAAAAATTTTGTTGCCATTTTTCTTGTTGTTTAATGATAATTCATATAAAAAAATTTAAATTAAAAAAATTATTACAGTTAATTAAAACACAAAGGAAATTAAAATGCCAAAATTGTTTGTACCTGAGAACAAAATAGGCGAAAAACAAGAGGGGTGTTATTGTAATCTAAAACTTGTTTTAATCAATATGAAGTATTTCCTCCTTTAGTAGAAATAACTTCTTGAAGGTGGCTCGGAATTGAATTGACTAGATTTTCGAGGATTTCTTTGGCAATTTGATCCCAAATAGTTTTTATTTCGGCAAAAGCTTCGCTGGGCTGTCCCCCAATAACAATGGTCATCTTTTGCTTTAGGTAATGCCATAGATTCTCCAATGGATTTAAATCTGGACTTTGAGGCGGCCAATCGTATCTTAAGTATCGTTATCTTAAGTATAATAGCGAATCCTTTAGCACCCGAAAACAAGAGCATTATCGTTAAGTACGCATAGATATGTGGTGGATGTTACTTTCTCAGACAGCAAAATCAGATCGCAGACGCCATTATAAGAAAAGCAGCCCCATACCATCACGTTTCCTCCTCCACTATGGCGAGTTGTTATGATAACACTGCGTACATTCTTTTCTTTTTTCAGTAGAATTGTAAATTTGTTGCCGTATGTACCGTCTAAACAGAAGCTAGACTCGTCCGTCCATAATACATTGCGCCAAAACTCGGCGGGCTTCATATAAAGGGCTTCTTTTTATTACGTATGCTTTAACATTAGCTTCACGAAGCCGTCTTCGAACAGTAGTTAGGCTGATTTTGGTTTGGCGTAGATTAGTTAGGTCGTTTTGAACGCACTTGTGGCTTTCCTGTGGATATCGCTTTAATATTTTAATGATTATATTATCCTCCTTGGTAGTTGTAGCTCGTTTTCTACTCCTTCCTTTAACATTTTTCAAACTATTTTAGAACTTTGATTTTTTGATTTGGTAGAGTACCGAATTCTTATGGCAGTTGTGCATGTTGGCTAGTTCTTTAATTGGTATACTCCAGCAGATTACCCCGCAACAATCGCTGCTCGCACCTCCAATGAAATTTCAGGTTTTTTTGCCATTGTTTAAAATATGGATTGTACAGTTATAGATGAAAATTAAGAATGAATCAACAAAAGCAATATTCATGAAAAAAAACGTGAAAAAATCTAACAATACAAACAATTGTGGAAAAGAAAAATGGCAAATAAAGTTTTTGGATTAAATAGAATTTTTGAACTAAATTTTAACTTTTTACTTAAATCAGTATGCAATTTGGGTGAAGTACAAACAATTGTGGCGTTGACTGTATAACTCCATTGACTAAAAAAATATGAAACATGAATCTCTCAACCACACGTAAATCTTAATTGGCCTGAAAAAAATTAGACGACATTAGATACAACCATAACCATATCGTACGACCTAAATTTTAATCTGGTAATACCACACAAGTAACCTATAAATATTGGGATATTTTTTGGGGTTGAAATTTGAAGTTGTATTTATAGGAAGCAAAACAAAATTGGTTCAAAACAACTTCGGCATGTGGCTGCTATATTGTATATCCCGCTCATGTAAGGTGGTCGTTTCGAAGTTGTTTATAACAGACGGGAATTTAGCTTATAGCTGGTTTACACTCATTTATTTAGAGTTAAGATTATCAATGAAATCCTTCAAAATATATTATATTCAAATATTTTTTTTTGGTTTCGTTAATAATGTAATTCGATTACACTGGATGTAGAAAAGTCGTTGGCCATGCTCTTATTTTCCGGACTCCTTGACGAAAGACTACACGAAGTGAATTACACGGATGTCATTATAGTAATGATACAAATACTGTATTTGAAAATCTTATTCGATCATATAAAACCTTTAAGAGCAATGTTAAAAAAGCTAGTTGGGTCGTTCATTTATCGATCGTTATGAAAATCCTGGTTCTACCGGTAATCGCTAATTTGTCAAGAGATATTCGAAAAATATATTTTGTACTAACTCCACCGAGTACACGAAAACTTATGTTATCCCAAATATTCCCATTTCATGAATGGGATGTTCACTCATGGTTCGCCCAAAATCGGTTAATGTCCGGACGATAGGTGGAGTATAGTTAACAAATGATTTAGATTTTAAACTACTGCATATGGGTTTAATACAATTCCGGGAATTTAACGGTTGAGCTTTGACAATGACTCATTTAATAATAATCATTGATCCTTGACAATGAAATGTAGAAATGTTCTGATCAAATTGTCACGACGATGACCGTTTTAGTTTGTTTAAGCTACACTGCTGCAATGACCGATTAATTTATAGGCTCAAGTTGTTATATTCCACCCAATTTTAATTAATAAGCGATAAAGAAAAATTATAAACGTTAACTATAGCAGGTAGTTAGCAGTTAGAGCTAATGGTTTTGTGTATGTGATCATTATTTTTTTCAGGTGGCGGGTGGTTCTTTGACAATTTGGAAAAACTAAACTTTATAATAGTTAAGTTCAGTTCAACAATTGTTTACAAGTTTATTATATTTTCGAAAAGAAATGACCAAATGGTGACATCTGTAGCAAAGAATGTTATTATTCTTGTAAGTGAAAACATTATTTATTTTTCCTTTAATACCATGCACTATAGAGTTCATTAATGGCTAATACAAATCTAATGGCTAATATTGCGAATCAAAATATTTAAAATATATGAAAATGGAAATTTGTAATATTTTTAATTATTTAAAAGTATTAATCTCACCCATTTGTTGTGTGAATCATAATTTGTAAGATTTTAGAAAGTGGCAATTTGCATTTGACAACTATAAGATGGACACCTCGTACAATCAATTGTCTACACAATTTTCGATTAAAACATGTAGAAAATTCCGAAATATGCTTAGATGCACAGCAATGCATACAGCACACACATACTCAGATTTCTAAAACTTTTTTTCTTTACTTCGGCGATACCGTCGAATGGTATATCTGCCAAAATCGCAAAGTCAAGTCATTACTATACTTTATTTTATTTCTTTAAAGAAACATTAGTACTCGATCGATCGATTCGAAAGGTTGTTACAAGCAAATTAAACCATACTTAATTTAAGAACACTCATTGTAAAACAGTAAAATATCGCGCTCCCGCAGCAGTTTGCCATCTGTTGCTGAGTCTTGTAAAGAGATAGAGTCACTCAAGCCTTATGTTGCTGCTTCTCGTCATATCATCGTGGTATACTTACCCACACACAAGCTCCACACATCGATCGACTAATCCGCTGAAATGAATTAACAAGTTATATGCTCATGTTCCATTTTCCGCACATAATTACCTATTTAATTGAGTTAAACATAATAAAATAAAATATATTTCCTTACATCTGACAAGAAATATAAATTAACGCAGTTAGCGCGTTCTCTTCCTGGTAATATTTAAGTTCGTGCATTCCCTATAAAAAATCTTTAAAAAAAATCAATGACCTTGAAATCCGTTAACTAAAGTATCTCGATATCAGGAAGCGTCGCTGCATACTGTTGCGACCAGCGTCTGTTTATGTCACTATTTTGTTTTATTTACACCACTACCATTAATTAAGACTAGCAGAATACTTTTAAATGTCATATGAATGTAGTTTACTGCTACATACTATTGGTTACATCTTAAAGTTGGATATTTCTTTTCCTCTGTATGACGGTTTCATATGTACCACCATGCAAAAGCTCATATTTAAAAAAAAAACACAATCATGGGTGTTTTGCTTTAGAACCAGACTAACGTATTATTTTTTATTTTGAAATGGTTGTGTTGAATATCCAGCATACAAGAAATCGTCTGTCACATTACACATTCTGTTGAGGACCGCGCAACCGCAACGCAAATTCACCCAGATCGGATTACCCAGTTCGTTACCCATGCGTCGAACCGGAAATAAATAGTGGACGTTGTTGTTGTTAAAACAATTTTAAACCCAACATTTGATGTTGAAAAACCATTTGAAAACTAAAAGATATACAACAGACTATAGCAATAAAATAGATCAATTATTTTGCTACAAGATAACAACTCAATCGTAATCTAGTTCGCTTGTAACAAGTTGGTATGTAACCATTTATTTAAGTGTGAAATTCTTACAATGTGTTATTAATACCACAGCTAACGAGCCTTTACAGCCAACTCTTAATTTGCCTTCACCAATATTTATAACGCTCTTAATTTTTTTAATTTTTTTTAATTTTAAACTTTATGACATTAGCCTGCCCAAAACTAAACAGTAGCTCGAGTATATTCCATTTATTGCGTTTATCCGTCACAATCTGTGTATAGTTCTAATCGCAAACATTCCTAGTCATCAACTCTATTCCGACTTTCGCGCTCCGTAATGATTATCGCTTTTAAGAGTAACGATGGTGTTGGTGTTTATAATTGCTTTCGACACCCTAACATACCCTTCTAAATAGAATGCGACTATAAAATGAAATTTTCAACATTATTAGATGAACACTTGGTCCCGTAAAATTATCGTACATTTAGAGTAAGAATCACCTATTAAAAGTACACTCTATGAGGCTATAGAAGGGCCAGCAACCGTTTAGTTGATGACACTTGATGGTTGGATGGAACTACCAAATATTATTATGACGTGCATTGAAAGTCGTTATAATAACCAGCTCGAAAGTTATGCAAGATTGAGCTCGTTAAAAGAGACAACTGAGAGGTGAAAGTCTTCAAAATTTGTCAAAGGAACCAATAAAATTGCCTCCTTGAGCATTCACCTGTTCTTTTAAAGTCATTATTCTACAACTCTAATTGAGGACCACGCAATCTGTAAAATTGTGACTGATGTATAGGCATTGGAATCGGAAACCATCACACGAATAGATGCTCTGGCCGAGAGAATGTTGGAGAAATTTAGAGGTAATGCGAATTGCAGTAATCTGAATTAGAGCATAACTAACAAAACGGACACAAAAAAATTATGGCAGCAAGAGGTAAATTCTCAGGGCAAGATTTATAACAAAAATACTGCGAGAAGACCCATTAACGGGTTGATGTAAAGGAGTACCGAATTGTACCCAACAAGATGAGTCAAAAACAAAGAGTAAGTAAACCACAAAGCACAATGGAGTGTAAAGCAATGTTTTCGATTTAAATCGAAAGAGAAGTTTTCATCAAAAATTTGGAGGGTAAACATTATTCTTAATAGATTGGGTTAAAGGTTAGTATTATTTATTCGAAGATATAATTTTAAGAAACTGACAATGCAAAAAAACTATGGAACTTCTCTCTCAAATACCTAACAAAAATTAGTGTTAATTATTAATTAGCAACATTAAAATTAAGATAAACAAAACTATAATCTCCAAATTTCTAAATTTATTTCTAAATCTACTAACTGAATATAACCAAATATTTTTGTATAAATTTCTAAATAATTTTCAGAAGTACATTCAAATTTCACAAACTTTAATCCAACATTTAACTTTTGATAAAGCGCCCAAACAAAATTTTGTTTTAATAATCCTACCAAACTTGAACCTGGAAAGTTATTCAATCAATAGTTAAAATGGATTTTAATGGAGAGCTTGACTATGTACATAAAATACGTCACTGCTTCGTTTGTTAAATAAAAACATAGTAAGGCAACTCTATTTCCGCTTACCTCTGTATATAAAACTTTTAAAATACGTATTCTTTCTTAATATATCAATCCTCTTTCTGCACAGTACGAATAAATCTATTCAATTTTCAATAAAATGAAAAAAGCATTTTAAACTAAACTTTGATGAAATTGTTCCAGAACTAAAAATGAGATTTTCTATTTTTTTATAACAAAACTCTACGGTATGGTTTATACATGAAAATTGGTTTCGTTAAACAAATTTGCAGCTTTCTTCACGGAAAATGTACCTAGCTTTTGTAACTCAGTTGTATAGTCTAGTACAACAAAGCACATCTGGATAATAGTGTTAACTGTTGAACACATCAAAGTGACAAACTGTGATATACTCGTACGAATAATGAAAACACGAAATACATAATCTAAGTTGTAAGTATTTAAGAACTTTATTTATTTTAGTTTAGTCATTCGGGTATTTGCTCAATATCAGGAATACGTACATTGTACACCAAGAAACCAAAAGTATTATTATCGTTACCAAAACCATGCTAAAAGTTGTGCGAAAAAATTTTGTACATCCATTTTTTGTGAAATAGGTTTTCATTACGGGTAGCCTTCGTAGTGAAAATGAACGTACATTTCAATCAGTAAATTGTAAAACGCGCGAATACAGCAGTTCGCTTTGGTCGATGGATTGATGTCGAGAGATCAACTTTTTACCCAACGACGACTTTCGACTACAATTTCTCATACTAACGCCATCAAGGTCCGTTGAAAAGTCTGCCAAAATGAGAACGTTCGATTTGAAAGATAGCAAAATACTATGTCCAACTCGCCTGATCTCAGTTCGATAGATAACGCGAATTGTTCAACCTTGGGGCATAATTTATGATAAAAGCAGTTACGTCGACACGCGACCATCGCCGATAATTTATTGAGTCGTTATTGACTTAACTAATTTCAGATATTTCAGATATTTGAAAGATAAACTACACATAAATGTTTTTACTAACGTAAACGAACAAATGAACTCGGATAAATAACTCTCAGGCCGGTTTCAAAATTGGCTAAATTTGCATACATTTTTAAATTAACGTTCTTTGCCATTGAGTTCCTTACTTGTGTTCTTTCTTCAAAATTTTCGGTTACTCCCTAATCTATGTTTCCTGTCTGATTCATAATGCACCATATAAATTCAGCAAACTGGTGATTTAAACTTTGGGTGTGGTACACAGAAATAATTATTAAAATTAAATTTATAATCAACGACGAAAACGATGAAGTCAAAAGATCAAGTCTCCAAAAATAATTCATATTGACTATCTGAAACATGGAAAAACAATCACAATATTACAGAGCATTATTGGATCAATTCAATGCTTAAAGCAAGGCAAAACGACCACATTTAGCGAGGAACAAAATCCCGTTTCAACAATACAATGCATCGAATTAAATTGACCGAAATATGCTATGAATTGCTTTCCTATACCCCGTATCCTCCAGATCTGGCATTTTGCACGATTATTATCTGTTCCCAAGCTTGAAGAGATAGCTGGTCGCAGATTTTACTCGAATGAAGTAGTTATTGCCGAAACAATCGGCTATTTTGAGAAATTAAGCGCTGACTGCTATTAAAAATGCGTCGAGTTATTAGAAACTCGTCAAAATAAGTGTATCGAGTTGGAAGGAGACTATGTTGAAAATGAGTCCGTTTGAAAAGACACCGTTTTTCCAGCACTTTTTGAACAGCCTGGTATATCAGCTCAAATAACTAAAAATAATCATGAACATTTTCAAGCTCTAGATATTTGCAGATTTACCATTCGCTATACCACCGAAATAAGAAAAGGTTATTTTTCAATTTCTTTCTGTATGAGTATGTGACTCTCCATAGCTTTTGTGAATTAACTGATCCATCCAATTACTTTGGTAGCTTTCAATGGAGCCTGCATAAACATACAAAAACATAAACACGAACGACGAGAAGGTCGGGTTTTGGCCGCCACATATACTATTTTCCCTGTTCTTAATCGTTCCAAACTAGTTTCATGTAAGCAGACAGACGTAAAAATACTGACCTGGATACAAATTACTGCCTTCGAAAAATTGGGCAAAACTGTCTGTTTTGTAAATTTAACATTGGTGTCAACTTTCAGGGACAAATTATTTTCAATATATTGGCATAATTTAACCTCCAGAAAATTATCTTAAAAGGGAGCAACCATATAAATTATTTGTATCGTATTAGCGGCGATACTAGAAACTTGTACAAAATATTTACAACATATTGGTAAAGTTAAATCTCCTATCTGTAGTGCGGTTACCTCTTTAAAATCCATATTTCTGTTATAGACTTGCTTTTGGTAACATTTAGTTTCAACCCTTGAAGATGGGTTGTCACATTTATAGAAAGTACGTAATCTGTATTTAGTGAAATAGCCAATTATAATATGTACAAGAAATGGATACCCATGATGTTAGTAAATCAGCCCACATCCGCAAAAATTGAACAAAGTGCATCAAATTACTTTGCTGTATAGGGTTATGGTCTTGATGACCAACGGCATTAGGTTAATTCCAAATTTTTTCATGATGATTATCGCCGCCATTTCCAACTGCTTTCGTAATATGCATATATTCTCTTCCTGTTGGAATGTCATTCTAAAATCCAATTCCCAATCAGTATGGGAGGAATACTTGATCCTACAACATCGCAGATGTGACAAAATAATTGTCGCTTAGTAAAATTATTGCCAGCAACTGGGGTCTAACTCGCGACCTTTGGGTTGCTAGCAGTTGTTGGTGTACACGACCATCGAGTGATATGCTTGTGTAGAGTAGAATTCGTAACAAAATGAATACCCTCAAATATATGACAATAGCCCACTCCCACATATATAAATCATATTGCATCGAATTACCTTCCTTACTAAAAATTGGTACTCCTGAATTTATTACAACATCCAACACCAATACAAATCGATAATAAAGCATCGAATTATCATCCAACACAAGAAATTTACTACAATAACTCACACAAACAAAAAGCTATCATATAGAATCGAGAAATGGGTAACCCTGAACTTATCACAAAAGCCCACAACTTATCACAAAAGCCCCAATGAATTTTATTACAACACATTGTGTTTTTGTACAAGAAATTGGTACTCTTAAATTTACTAAAACAGCTCACACCCACTAAAACCAATCATAATGCATCGAATTATCTTCCTGTTGCTGTACAAGTAATAGGTACCCCCGAATTTATTACAACAGATCGCACAAAAAATCGATCATAAAGTATCAAAATGCTTTTCTGTACAAGAAATTGATATCTCTAAATTTATTACAACAGCCCACACACACACAAAAATTGATCATAATGCATCAAACTACCGTCCTGTAAAAGAATGAGTACCCTGAATTTATTACAATATCCCAGACCCAAACAAAAACCTATCATAATGCATAGAATTACCTACCTGTACAAGAAATAAGAATCCTTGAATTTAAAACGATGGAGCTATATCCACAAAAATTCATCACAATGCATCGAATTGTCTTACTATGAGAGAAATTGGAACCCAAGAATTTATTAGAACAGCGTATACACGCACCGAAATCAATCATAAAACAACGAATTACATTCGTGTATACAAGAAATAGGGACCACTGAATATATCGCAAGCCCACTCACACTAAAATCAATCATAATGCACCGAAACTGGTATTTCTCAGTTTATTTCAACAGCCCACACCCAAACAAATCGAAAATAATGCATCGAATCACTTTCCTTCACAAGAAATAGGTATTCCTGTATTTATTACAACAGCCTCCATCCACAAAAATTTAACTTAACATAAACAATTAACATGGCACTAATGTCATGAAACACTGGCAGCCAGTAAATGAATTGATACATGGGAACCCCGAGTCTGCTGAAATCAAAAATTTAAATTGTAAGTCGAGTTGTATGATCTCTGATTCAAGTTGCAATGGCACTTGCATTGCACTGAGTTTAACAAGTTTTTTGTGCGAGTAGGTGAATCCAGTTGTTCGACTGTTACTTTTGGATGAGTCGGCAGAACATAGATAGGTGAAAGAAAATTACGATACGACGAAAACCTTTTATTTTTCCCCGATCTTCCCGGGTGAATTATATGCAATTATCAATTCGATTCCCAATTAGATGGTGTTTCGAATGTATTAGTTAAGAAGATCGCTTTTTATTTTGTGGATGGCTTAAGTTTAATCATGAATTTAAGTGTCAGTATAGGGATTTTTCCGTTAGCCCTAAAGCGAGCTGTAGTTATCCCAATTTAAAAAAAAAATTATAAATCGGGTTTAGATTTTTGCCAAAACCTTTTAAAAGGCCACGCAAAGTAGGATGCTACATTTTCTGAATAAAAAAAGTTTTCTCTCTCCGCTGCAATTCAGTTTAGAAAAAATAAGAACACGGAACAAGCTATTTTAACAGTTCTGGAAGAAATAAAGGTGAGCATTGATTTAAGGCGGAAGTCATCTGGTCTATTTGTCGATTAGACTAAAGCTTTTGATAGAGTAGACCATCCGATTCTCTTAAGGTCTTTATTGTTATGCCCTTCGTGAAGTAATCTATAGCTGGCCTTGTAGTTACATACCTGATCGATCACAAGTAGTGCGTGTCAAACACCAACTGAGCGGAGAACGCAGTTACGGCAGAAGATTCTCAGAGATCGGTGTTGGGTTAATCCTTGTTTACGTGAATGGGACCCTGCTAATCCTTGTTTACGTGAATGGGATTTTCCGACGCCCTTTTGTAGGCTCCCTCACAATTTTTGCTGACGACTTTTCGTTTGCGTACAAGCAAACAGGGTTCAAGCAAACAGGTTAATATATCAGGGATCGAACACGATTTAGATTTACTGGCCAAATAGCTTTAAGCTCACAACTTACTTTTAAGTCAGAAAACTAAAATAGTATACATTTTAGGGATAGCCAGGAACTACCTGCGATGCTCTTCCTTTCCATGGCTTCAAACATAAACTATTATTAGTATCGAAGAAGACGGAAAGATATTATCCGCTTAATGACTTTTCATGATGCGCTATCTCCTTCTGGTGCATCTTTCGGACTCTAGACATCCTGTCACTGCGACATATGTCCGTCTTCAACGTCTTAAAGATTTTCTATATTAAGTGATGAAATAAATTTGTCACTTGTTCTGACCCCGTTCTTCGTTTGAACTGCCAATACAAAAACATGTCCCTAACTGAGGTTTCAATTCAAGTATAAATCAATTTTATTTTATATTTTTTTTTTATTTACATTAGATAATTTAAATACTTTTGCAATTTTGCAGTGTTCTTTCAATCTAATTTTATTTTATGATTGTATTTATAGTTAATATGGAAATATTATGCCCGACACGAGCTCTAAGATCCAAGGGTTCAATTATCTTACCATACTTTGCCTTTTGTACGCAAATAATGCATCGAATAACTTTTCTGTTCATGAAATCGGTCATTTACAAATTATTAGAACAACCTACACGCACAGAAGTCGTTCAAAAGGCAACGAATTACATTCGTGTATATGAAGTAGGTACCCCTGAATTTAAAACAACAACTCACACACAGTAATCGATCATAATAAGCATAACATTACTCTCCAGCACAATAAATTGGTAGCCCTTAATTTATTACAAATGCCCACATCCACAAAAAATCAATCTTAAAGCATCGAATTACCTTCCCGTACAAGAAATGGGTACCTTAATATTATTGGATTACAACAACCCACATCGAGCGTAATACATATTTTGAATAAATCTAGCATAGGAGAAATTGGAACCTTCGAATTTATTGCGACAGCCCACACGCACAAACCCGATGCATTTTGACATCGAATTATCTTTTTGTGCAAAACATAGGTAACCTCTCATTTATAATCTCTCATTGATAAGTCGGCTTAAACTTTTTTAATTTTTAATTATATCTATTATGAATAAGTGATTCACTATTTAAATCATGGGGCCTAGTCAGACTTACTAAAAATATCACAAAATCCGAAGATGTTAATTAGAACACGAAGAAGAGGTTGAATTTTGCACGAGCAGCTGTATTTCAGTTTTATTCTATGGACATTTTTTTGAAGTTCGATAAATGCAGTTATCAGAGTGCAGATTTTGTTCGAAAACTGAGACTTGAGAGTTGGGGGTTTGCTGCTGTTTTACTAATCTACTAGATGCACAAATTTTTAAGGACTAGTCTTTCTGCTGTAAATGAGCAAAAAAGTAAATGTAAAAAAGTTCAAAATAGGAAGGGCACCCAAAATAGGAAGTGCAGCTACTCTAAAATTGTACTCATATAAGCAAATAAATAAATAACAGCAGCTCACGCACGCTCATCAATCAATCATAAAGCATCGAATTGATCTCCAGTACATGAAATGGACACCTTTGAATTTATTAGAACTGCCCACACCCGCATAAATCGATCATTTTTGGTTGTGGATGGATTTTTGCATATTTTCCTTTCGCTATGTTGCCGAAGTCAAAAAAGTAGTTTTTAAAAACTCTGTGTACGTGTGTATGCGTGTGCTTCCGTTCGGTTTCGGATCAGAATCTCAATGCATTTTGGCCAAAATCGCTACACCAAAAGTGGCAGCTCCCACAGAAGCTTTCTCGTTTCATGCAAATATGTTGAAAAGCATACAGCATTTACGAAAAAAAACAATTAGAAACAAAAAGATTGTAAATTAAATTTATTTTCAGTTAGTTCAGCTCGGGTTTTCAATAATACCGGAAATTACGACATTTTGACGACTGGATTACAAAAAAAACGTTATTTCACCAAAATTGAGTATTTCTATGGTACAGACGAATTGACTATTCGGAAAGAAACTTCGTCCGTAAACTTTTCCTATTAGTATGGAGATCCTTGCTAAATGTGTACCGGAATTAGCAGCTTTCGCAGGAGCTTTATCAGTTTTTACAATGATGTGGAAAAGTTTAGCATTTACAAAAAACAAGAAATAATTAAAAGTTTCAAATAAATTTAAAGATTAAATTTTCAACAAGAGTTGACGTTTTTTGTTTTCTGAAATTTATGCAATAATAATGATTTTTGATTATACAAGACAGTTTTACCAAAAAATAAGCTTAATTTTGTGATTGAGAGATCAGGTGTGGTGTAAACCAAACAGCACAGTGGTAAAAGCTTTGACGTTTGGATCGGCAGGTACCGGGTTCGGATCCCAATAGGGGCAGCAAGCAAAAGGGAATTTTCATCAACAGATTACGATATGTACGATTACAACTATGACCCCTGTCGGAGTGCAACACTCATGGGCCGATCCATCTTCTATGCCAGTGTAGGCTGGCTGGAGCTATACAATGTGGAAATGGTGATGAAATTGAACCTATAACCGTATGTCCTCGATTTGGCAGCGGAGATGATGTTGTCGCGATACTTTAGTACTTTTTTCGATACTTTGCCTTGATGAAAAGTACTTTGATACTTTTGAGTGATTTTTAGTACTTTTAATTCGGTTTCATCTAGAGATCGGGTTGTTCAACAACTCTAACTCCTATTACTAAAATATTTAATCAGTTTAATGATTAAAGCTACTTACGAAGTTTAATATTTTGAGCCAAGTGTAAAATGTTGCAAAGGCTCCATGCGAAATGCAACTCTTTCTTATGGATTTCTCTGTCATAACAAAGCTTTATGCTTTTATTAGTTACTTATCATTTAAATAAGTCAAAAATAACGATAACAAATTTAATATTTAAATTTATTAATACTCGGCAAATTTTCTTCTCGAGTAATTGATTAATTAAATACTAGTAACGCCTATTTAAAACCACGGCGTAATAAAAGTAAAGAAGTCCTTAATTGGTCTCGATTAGTTTAATCCCATTTCACCCATAAAAAATTAAATGTTTAATTCTGGAAATAAGACAGCGCATACAATGCCAATACAAAATAGCGAAAACACTCAATATACAAACTGATGGTTAAGTTTGTTGGAGATATTCACATTCAAATTAGGTTTTATTGAATTGGATGTGGAGCCCAGTACATTGTTCTGAACGATGACTAAATTTTGACACTTTCAATTAAAACTGTTAATGTCGGGACATGGAGGCTTATTTTTGTTCATAGCATTGCAGAATTTCTTACATAAAAAGATTACAAACTGTTCTTTCTTTTCAGAAATCACTAAACAAACAGAAATTTTGTATATGCTTGCATCATTATTTTTCGGAAAATTCACAAGTATAAACAATTTTACGAAACGGATTTCTCGATCCCAATCTTTAATTGCGATAGCCGAGTAATAATTTTCAGAGACAGTGAATTAACGTCCCTAGACCATACTACATCTAATTAATTATGAATGCAAAAAATTAAAATATACTATGGTAATTTGTGGGTTAATGTCTTAGAAGAGGTTATATTCGACCAAATGGCACAGTGGTTAAAGCTTTGGCGTTTTGCTCGGGAGGGTTCGAATCCCGATAGGCGCAGAGATACAAAGGAAATTTACGATCTGTGATGAAATAGAACACATCTAAGACCCTCTGTCGGAGAGCAAAACTCATGGGTCGACCCATCCATCATCCATGCCAGTATAGGCTGGCATGGATCTATGCAATGTGCAGATGGTGATAAAGTCGGACCTATAACCATCATAACCAGTCCTCGAATTGGCTGAAACTGCTGGCGTAAATGTAAGGACGGAAAAAGCAAACCACGAAACAGTTGGGAGAGCCTTGACCCCAGAACAGATTGCAGGGATAATAAAATAAAAAAGGAGGTGAACTGATGATATTCCATTGCGTGAACTGATTTATGATTTAGCTTTAAAATAAACACTCCAACGTAAACCGCTCATGTAAAGCCAATAGGAGTTCAATGAGTGTTCAAAGAGATGCAATAATCACTTTCGACTTATTTAACGTTACTATTTCTAGCCCCAAGTTCCAGGATTAGCAATAATAATTACTGAAATGATAATAAGATAGTTAACGTGAAGCAATAAAACGGTTTAACTACAAAAGATCAATGCCGACGGTCTACACCGACAAGCGCATGTAACTAAATGTTGCAGTGGTAGGTGAAGGAAGACTGGCAATAGAGCGATAGAGGCATTCAAGTACTACTTACCACAACAAATGCTGAATCGTTAAATACTTCTTTTAAAATTGGGTTGTTGGTTTTTCATAGTTTACATTGAAAGAAACCCGTAAAATCCAAATTAACTAACATTACGGTAGATTTGCAAGAACAAAAAGACCGTAGTTCGTTACCGCTCGGTGAATAAAGCTCCATCGCGTTGGCGCATTCGACGTTCGGGAGCGTACAAGTTGATACGTGCTAGTAACTCGATTCAATCGACACGGTAATTGATGATATCACGCACAAACAGCGTGGAAGTTACATTTCGGTGATTGTCTAGACGTTGCAGTTTCAAAAGATTACATCGATTCTGATAAGGCGGAAGAACGTAGTCCACGGCACGACTGGATGGTAAACGTCATAGCGCGATCAAAATAAACTGTTTCTGGATAATCTCAATTCTCTCAGAATGAAAGTGGCAGGAGGGTGACCAAATAGGAGATGCATACTCCAAAATGAACCGAACAAAGCAAAGCATATGTATAATGATGTCAAAATTAACGGGTCACGAAAGTCGTGACAGATTCAAAGATCACACTAATATCCGAAATGAACTCAACCCGATCAATGGTTTCGTTGTACAGTTGATATTGATGAAAAACAGGCGAGTGTATACGGAAGAAAGAAAGAGTTTTGCAGTTACCTACTCACGTTTAAGGCCAGTAAGTTGTTAATTGACCAGCTGCGAAAGCGGTTTAAGTCATCTTGTAACATTTTGCAGTCTAACACGATAGAGACCCGGTCGAAAATCTTCATGTCATCTGCGAAGAGGAGACAGTTGACAAACTTAAAACATTTTACAACGTCGTTAATAAATAATACAAATAACAGTGGGTCGATATGGCTACCTTAAGGCACGCCGGATGGCGCCCAAAATAATGGGGAGAAACAATCCAGAATCGCATCCGGAATGAAATCGCAATCGAGGCTCTCCAACTTGCTAATAAGAAAGGGGTGATCAATCACATCGAAAGCCATTGCGAATTCTGTGTAGACAACGTCAAGCTATTGCTTGGAGTTTAGACTGTCAAATAGATGACCACAAAATGAGGACAAGTTAGACACGGTAGACCTACCGGGATAAAATCCATGCTGGAAAGGAGAAATAAGTCTAAAAATACCACGACGAAGGCTTTCGTTAAACAAGAAAGTAACTGCAGGGGCCAGACTAATGGCACAACGATTTAATAGGATCGGTGGAGGCCCATCATAACCCGCTCTCTTGCTAACGTCGAGAAGGTGCAGTTAAACCAGAACCTCCTGTTCGGTAAGTTTGAAATGATCGAGTACAATAGAGGTGGAAGTAGTAGAAGACCCGGTGTCTGTTGACCGAAGTGGTTTGTAAACCGATGCAAGGAATTTGGCAAACAAATTGCAAATATCGGATGGCCGACTGGCGGTGGAGGTTTGGTAAGACACGTAATTATTGTAAAGGAACCAATTAAGGGTCTTAAATTCGTTGCGAGCGTTAACGAAATCGGGATAGTATTCTACGCCGTAAAGCCTGAAAAGAGAATGAGACTTGTTGCGTCGTTTCTCGAGCAGCATCAACTCGATATTATACCATGGCTCCCGAAAGCCGGATGTATTATTGATAAACCGCGCAACGTGTCTCTCGATACCACTCCCGAGACGCTCGTTGAATCAGTGCAACCTGTCATTCAAATCCGCACCGCATCGTAAAATGTCCCAATCGGCAGTGCTGAGAAAATATACAATGGCTTTGGTTTACATTTGGTTCTCCTCTTTTCTATTTGTCTATTGCTTCAGGATTAGGTCGTAGATTTTATTGGTCTTTGTCCTTGAGTAAGTTACTGTTTTTTCTTTCTTTGTATATCGCAAGTTCTTCTATTCTATTTTTACTTTGATTGTTGTCCTTTTCTAAGTTTATGTAATATTGTCAATTTTGTGTTTATGGTTCTCGGTTTTTAAGTGTAGGGCGTAATGTGATGTGATGTCTTTTTTGTTGTTGTTATTTCGCTAATGTGTTCTTTGAATCTTTCTGTGGAACTTCCACCTATTTGTCCGATGTAAAATTTTTGGCAGTCGTTGCGCAGGTTAGTTTATATATTCCTGAGTCTATTTCAGGTGTCGTGTTAGAAGTTTTGAGTTTTTATTCTAGTTTATTGCTATTTTTATAGGCAGCTTTGTATCCATATTTTTTGAGGAAGGATAATGAATCCGAAATCGATATTAAAACAAATAAAAACCTATTGTTACTATAAGGAAAAATACTTTACAAAATAAAAAAATAAAAATAAGAAATGTTTTATTTATAATTTTAAAGTGACGAAAGTAAACAAAAAAGTGAAAGAAAATGATTTTCCAAGAAACAAGTTGCAAGAACTGCTTGACATGAACATGGTGAAGATTTAACGCGCAGCAATTAAAATTGCGATTTCGGTCCTGCAAAATGTGTTTTGATGTGAGTACAGCGCAAAAGTACTTTTAAGCTGGATTCTGTTTGGCAGGCGACTGCGTAAGTTAAGAGCGTAAAAAATGAATTTTGCAACGATTGCAAAGACTAAATAATAAAAATAAAAACTAAATAAAAAAAAGTGTAACCGACCAAATGGCACAGTGGTTAAAGCTTTGGCGTTTGGATAAGGAGGTACCGGGTTCGAATCCCCATAGGGGCAGGATGCAAAAGGGAAATTTCATCAGCAGATTACGATCTGGGATGAAATGGAACACAACTATGACCCCCTGTCGGAGTGCAGAACTCATGGGCCGACCCATCTTCCATGCCAGTATAGGCTGGCATGGAGCTATGCAATGTGCAGATGGTAACAAAATCGGACCTATATCCGTACGTCCTCGATTTTGCAGACAATTGCGTAAGATAAGGACGTAAATAAGTGAACTGCGAAAGAGTTGGGAGTGCTTCGGCCCCCGAAAAATTGCAAATTGCAAAAAAAGTGTATTCGAGAACTTTAAGTATCTTAAAGTCTCTTATACATTCGTGGTAAAAGAAACACCTCTACATTTTTTGTTTGCTAACATCATGATTGGTTTTTTTCCTAAACCCGATACCGTTCTATAGCTTTTTCGGTAATAAAACAGGCTCGAAATTCAGCTTCGAATAATACACTAACCCTTACGATAACGGGAAACAGTAAAATCCCATTATTTTGTTGCTGCGTCATGATGCTTTGTTCTTGGCGTGCTTGGGTATTAGAACTGAAATTGTGGGTTTACTAGCTGATTCTTGATTAACTTTATTTATTTATTAAAGTACGGTGTATATGCCTGTATATACCTAAGACAAATATCTTGCCCTAAATATAGGGTAATGTTTTGCTGCTCTACACTGCACCCCTGTCATCTTTATTTTCAGGTTAGTATCCAGTTTCTCCTTTATAAGTACCTCCAACACCTTGTACCTTTCTTATAAGAACTGCATGATATCTTCTAATGTTGGATGAACCATGGAACTATTCAGAGTTTAAAGATCTCCAAAAATTCCTTCACCACAGTGGACAAAAAATTTCAAATCCTTAAGTTATACCAAACGATTTGGATCACCTTTTCGTTGGCATTGTATCCTAAACCTTTGAGTGTGTCATCACTTACGGTCAACGTGTTATACATATTTCGGATTGAATATCGAGATAACTATTTCTTCAACGGTTATGGTGCTCCTGCAATCAATTCGTATAAATACAAAACGTATAAAACGATCAAAATATTTAATTGTTGTGAGTTGAAATGCTATTTGAACAAAATATTCCAAATTTAATATTAATTAGGTTATGTTCAATTATGCATCAATCAAACCCCTTTGTTTGTACATTTTCAATAAAATTTAATTTTTTTTGTCTACCTTTGCAAAAGTATTGATAAGATAACCAAACGATAATTAATTTATTGCGATAAGCGCAAATTGTTGCAATTAATATATAGAGTAGTAAAGGTTTAGTCTAGATCGAATTTTAGCAAGACCAAATGCTTAGAAAGCAATATTTTTTTTTCGTAGTGATTACTAATTACTATTAATTTTGTTAATAATGGATAACATAAATTTTGTTAAGTGCATGCTGGTGTCAATATTACTTTTTGGATTTATACACATTCGATTGATTAGTGGAAATGGTAGGTGGTAGCTAATTACATAAGTTAAACTCTGTTCTGAATGTTTTTCACAAAAATTTGGATGAGGTGATAAAAAACACTCTCGTACCCGAATCTATTTTTTATAGTTCTGCATAAAGTTTTTTATAGTAGTTTACGACGATAAAACGAGTGACTATGATAAATTATATTGGAAATTATTTTCAAATTATTTATGTTTGTTACAAATATAACATAAAATTCTTTAACCGTGATTTAATTGTAATTTATTTACTCGTAGAGTAGCTTAAGTACAAACAACCTAAAAATAGTAGTTTTTAAAATTCCTAAGTGTTTGATAATAAATTATAAGGAAATGATTTTTTTATTATTATGTACGTCATGATCCATAAAACTATTATTTATTATCAGGTGTTATTTATTGTGTATGTTTGTGTTATCAACAATAATTAATCGCTTGTTGAGGCAAATACCGCGCAAATGGACGAGTAGTGGAAGTATTTTATACACATATCAAATTTCTTATTCACTTGGGCCGTGATTAAGTAAAAGTAATAATTCTGTTATCATACACCTTTTACTATTACTATTATTGATTACGATGTATTCTTTGTAAAAGTATATGTACTTCCCAAAATTAATTAAAACTAACATGGGTTCTGAAGATAACTTGCAATTGATTAAATTATTTACAGGCGAAATATTAATAATTAAATGATTACGCGAAATGTAAAAAGTATAACATCCGGCGTCCATCGCCTCAGGATTAAAAAGCATTTATGAAATTAGAACGTATCTGGGTCAACCCAATTAAACATTTCGAGTGAAATTATAATTTCCAAAATAATAAATCTAACATGTCAAACTGTATTTAAGAAAGACCTGATTAATTTTATTACCTGTATGTGAATATTAGCTATCTGATTATATTTTATTGTATTGATAAGAACAAATTATACGTCACGATTCGCGGAAATTGGTTTATTTCTTTTAGTTAATCCAATTGATACGGCTTATATTGCGTAAAGAAACGTTTAATGCAAAGCCGATTCGAATTTTTATCGCTATTATAAGCGACAACAATAACAAAAAAAAAATGTGTACGATTGCATAAATGTAGTTCAATCCACATCCAAAGCGAACCGAATTTGACATATTAAACCAAAGAATCATAAAGTATTATATGATTTTGCTGCTGAAAATGGGGCTTTCTCAAAATTCACCCATTCAATTGGGTGCGCTCGATGTTATGTTGGTGATACCACCCATAAAAATAAATAACTACTGCTCTAAATATTTTTGCCATTTGATTATAGCACCAAATAGAGTTTCATATTACCTTCCTTCATGTTCTGTATTGTTCTCGAATATGTCGCAGACCTTCTTTGTTGCTCGCTAATAATAAATTGGTCCAAATTCAAATTATTAAGCTGACTTTAAATTTCTTGTAGTGTTTAATAATTCGCAATTAATTACATGAAGATCTAAGCAACACATCATGACACCAAATATTGTTTTCTATACAGTTTATTTGTGGTTTATCATCACATTGAACAAAATAAGCAACATTTAATTTTGTCAAAATCTTAAAACAATCTAGGAAGTACTATAGCAATTGCGGACACTTGAAATTGAACTTTCTTTTGTAATGACTATTATATCGTCCATTTCCAACCCTATTCTGTGTATGAGGTTGATGCCTCGGGAAGCTCTTGGAATATTGTAGCGAGTACAGCCAATGTCAACTTTGGCTGGCTTTCATAGAATGTTTATTCGTTTCTTTTCTTACTTCAATGTACCCGAACCAAGTCATCACTTTCGGCATGCGTTTCGACAATACCTTTTGGTTTCATTTGTGAGGTTGGATGTTGGTCCGCATAAAAAGTTGTTAACCTTTAGGTTCGGTTGGCTATTTTTCCATTTCGATCATTGTTGTATTTGGTGGTGGTATTCGAAGAACCATATTTTTCAAAAGTCATGTACTACTTTCACTACGCCACACCATTTTGTTGCAGCAGACGAATCCTTAAACCTGAATTACGTAGTCTGAAATATAATTAGGTATAGTTTGAAATTGAAACAAGTCTTTGTTTCGAGTCAAACTTGTGTATGATTGGATACGGTTTTAAGGTTATATGTTTCCTTAGTTTAGAAAAATTTCACAGACACCCCTTTTGTGGTTTGGAGAAAGCATAAATGTTGCTCTAAGTTTTGTGTGGTGGTGTTTGGGTTTAAATACCGTATGTAGTTAGTTCTGCTGGATGTATAATCTCAAGCTTTTGTTACCTGATTTCATGTTTGGAAGATAAACACAAGAGACCCCGATGCATATAGAGCTTTAGCCACCGAGCTCACTGAAGAAGGTAAAAATTGGTATACCTATTAAGACAAAAATAACAGAGATATTAAGCTTATGGTCAGAGGTCTTCCTCCATCTGCAAGAAGGAGGATATTATAGAAGACCTCAAAATGAAAGAACTGCAAATTGAAGGCGTAATAAACATCCTTAAATGAGAGAAAATTGAAAATAGTCAAGGAACCACAAACATTAAAAGAGGGCTCCGAAAGCGAAAGAGATTTAGAAATATGACACGCCAGTCGACTCAAAACACTAACGTTATAATAGAACGAATTCCAGCTACAACTAGAGTGCCGGCACAAAAAGAACTCATACGACCAGAGAGGAGATCCTTCTCGCAACTAACGCAGTTAACTATTATTACTAAAAAAATCCTTTTTGAAGGATATTCCGAAGTATAGAAATGGTAAATGCACGCCTAGCAAAACAATAACGAGGTCTTGATAATTTTTTTATTTTTTATTGAAAATGAATAATTTTGATTACAAAAGGTTGTTTTAATCATGAAGAGTTTTAAAAATAATCAAATTTTAAAAATAATATGTGTTAGATGCCCGTCATCAGCCTCTTTGCTGCTCTTTGCTGCACCTGGTCCATAACTGAAGCCAAAACTGGTGACTCTAAGTGAATACAACGGACGCTATTAAATCACTCTAGGGTTTTCAGTGCCCCAGATTCTAAAATTTTGCTTATTAACATAACCACTTAAATGGAAATGCGCTTCATCGGTCAATATAATTTTTTTCATAAAATAAGGATAATCTGTTAATAATTTGGTCAAATTTGCACAAAATCTTAAGCGGGTTGCATAGTATTGCGGCACAATTGCATGCACACAATTTTTTTTCATTATCCTACGCAGTGAAGTTCTGGACAGTTGAAGTTGAGTGACACGTTTACGTGTCGATGTTCAGGGTTCTCATTTATGCTCTCCCGAACTCGTTTGATATTATCTTGCCTTCGTACTTTAAGCGGTCTTCCACACCGAGATAAGTCACTAACAGATCCCGATGACTGAAAACGAGCGACTAGATTGCGTACTTGAATTACGTGATGGTGTTAAAAAAAATTCGAAATTTTCTTTGGATTTGAATTATTGAATTTTGACTAGCAAAATAAAACTCAACAATTCTTGTCCGTTAATCAATCGTATAAACGGCTACTAAATCTCCCAAACATTGTTTCTAATACTGAAAAATAAAAAGAGAAAAATATAAAATAAAAAAAATATATCAAAAATACAATGTTCAGTGACTTATTGCCCACCCTGTATAAGCGGCTAGATAGACAAGAAGCTACAAATGAGCTGATAACAATGCTGTACTAATCAAATCAATATAACACTAAGAATTATTATTTGGAACGCGACTGGAATACTACAGCATGTTGCAGAGCTAGAAATGTTTCTAAACATAGAAAAAATTGATATATGGCTTGTATCGGAAACTCATTTAACAGAAACTTCGTTTTCAAAACGCTCGAAGTGGGTCTATCGTAATTATTAAAAAGAATATTAAACATTATGATGTACTCGTACCTGATACTGAAGAAGAAACTGTGCAAGCTAAAACCATAAAAGTTGAACCAGTATCTCCTCTATTTACTGTCCCCCATGCCATCAGTTAAAAAAAGGAGACTACAATCGACTTTTTAAATCACTAGGATCAGATTTTATCGTAGGCTGTGATTTTAATGGAAAGAATACCTATTGGGGACCTAGACTTAAAATCTTTAAGGGAAAAGAGCTCGCGAGAACAACTGTGATTTTTTCTCTGGCGATAAACCAACATATTGGCCAGTCTAGTTGACTTCTTTGTATCAATGGGAGTTTTAGAGGACTACACGTGCATTGAAAATAGTGTAGGCCTATCATCTGACCACTCAGAGTATAATGATAATAAAAAAAGATAATTCACCTAACTTAACAAACAATAAAACCTATAGGAATTTAATCAAGAAATTAGTGGAAGAGCAAACAAATTTCCACGAACTAATTAGAATGAAGGTGCAGCTGGAAAATGAACTAGGCGCATTTAATATTAATATCCAACAAGCAGCTTGGGAAAGTTCACTGATTTCTCATACCAACACCGCAAGGAGGCATAACAATCCTCTTGAGCTCAGACAACTAGTTAAAGATAACCGGAAAGCTCATAGAATCTGGCAGTAGACTCTGCAACATAAAAATATTCTCAATTTTCTGTGCGATAAACTAAAACAACTAATAAAGGAAATGAAGCACGAAAGCAAAAATAAGCGACTGTGAGGTCATTATGAACTAGAGGCTGACGATTACTAGTTTTGGAAAACAACGAAGGGGCTAAAAAGAAGCAAAATGCATTTGCCACCTTATAACCTATTGGCTACTCATCCTAAGCCGAGAAAATAATTCAATTATAATATTGAATAAATAAATAAATAAAAAGCCTTTGTTGCAACGATTTCCATTTGGTTTAGGTTTATATACTTAAAATGGAATTTTTACTTTACATATCCATAAATTCCTCCTCAACTGCATCCCTATTGTTTTGAATTGGCTATGTCACTGCTAATTAAAATTATTTTTGTTGAGCCATTTGTTCTATTTCATATGCTTTTAAGAAATGCTTATGATTGCTTATGACTGCTGAATAATAGTCTACACGGAGTATCAGATCAATTGATCACTGAGATAGATTCAGCAGTCCGTATCAAAATCTGCCACTAGTAATTGAGAGTTTCGATGTTTAGATATAACTCAGGGTCAAATCTTGGAAATTGATTTATGTTGATTGTGTCAGAGAGACATTAACTTGCGTCTTATGCAATTAATACCCTTTAATGGAATATATGATTTTTTGGTAATTTAACTTGTTGCTTATAAAATATGTGCCCCTGAGACCGATTTAAACAAAGGTTAGTTGAATTTGGTATGTTGTGACTTCTCACATTGATTCATTGTTATGTCCCATATAGCTCACCAACCAACATAATTGGTTACACCCGTTTGCCCGTGACTTTCGACGATTACTATTCTAAAGATTTTCTAACGATGGTTCAAAGAGCTTAATGGATTCCGGGTCAAATTTTTCCATAACTATAAAACTGGTTTAAATAAAGAACTTTCGAGTATATTCAGCTGGCATATGTTACGAAAAACTTCTGTTGTTGTGTCGTACAAGTGCCGATCGTGCGGATGTCATTTGAAATCTTGATAATAGTAGAGCCTTGAACTGATGGTTTGCGAGTAATAGCATTGTTATATCTATTATTTTGATTATGTTCCAAGCTGAAACTACTACCTGTTGTTGTTATAGGTGACTAATGAGTTGAGCTGTTATTCCAACTGATTTAACTTTAACCAGTTTCATTTGTACGGTTTCCGTTGTGGTTGTTTTATCTGCTTTAAATTTTTGCAATTTGATCATCACCAGATCGGAGTGCAGTGTGCGACTAATTGAGCTGATGAGAAAGTTTACAAGTTCTGTTGATATTATTTTAATTTTCTAGTGATTCGATTTAAGTCCTTTACGTGCGGATTAAACGGAATCTTTACTTTGACGTTATAGGAACGACTAACCCATGAGAATGCAATCTATTTGGTAGTTGTCCGTGTCCATACTTGCTCCGATAGGTATATTCCAACTTGAGGCTAGTTTATGATCATAGCAAATACTACCTTAATGGGAAATTGTCGTCTTTTAAATTTGAAAGGTAACTCCAGGTCGGAACTTAAAAGATCGATCTTCTTGTTTATCAAATTAAAGATTCGGAATATGTTACAGTAACCAAGCCGATTTAAGGCAAGGAAAGTTTTTATACGCCCTCTTTTATCTTCTGCATCAATATCATTTATACTTACGAGTAAATACACTTGACTTTATTCAAGAGAAAAGCCAGCCGAATGATTGTTGATTCTGTCAACTCCAAATCATCGTCACAAACTAAATTCTCTCTTTCCTTCTTAAGCAATCCGTTTGCAACATTGACTAGGTTGAAACAATCTGAGTAAATCCTATAGGGTTCGTAAAGCTGATTGAATGTCCTTTAACGCATTCAATTCGCAACAAATTGGTGCAAAACTCAAACCTTTCGTGGAGTGTGCAGCATATTATATTCTGACAAAAAAAATATCTTTAAATGATCACTTAAAAAGCCCGCTTAATCTGGATTGTAAAAAAATGTTTTGTAAAAGGGAGGGAGGGAGGTGTAGACGAAGGGATTGTAAAAAGTGTGTTTACAACTTTCATAATATTTTGTTTTGCAAATGGAATTTCGTGTGCCGAATCCTCGAAAATATTACAGAAGTCTTACTGTGAATCGACTTTATCAAAAACACGTTCATATGAGTGGAATACAGTGCATTCAAAAGCGGTCGAGATGTGATGAAAGTTTTGCCTCGCTCTGGTTTGCCGTCAACGTCTTCAACTGAAGTTAAGATCAATAAAGAGAAGGAAATGGTAACCGATAATCGTAATTTAGGTTTGAGAGAAATAACCTCTGCTGAACTTTCTGTATCTCACGCATCAATTTGTACCATTGTACACGATTGTTTGGCCATGAAACTCGTTTTCGCTCGACTAATTCCGAAAGACCTGAACTTTCTTCAAGAACTCTTCCAACTAGCCGAAGTCGAAAAAACCACGTGAAAGTCGATCAAAAGTCAAGGCAATGTGGCTGTTTGAGAACTGAAATCGATTTCCAAAAATGCGTTTGTAAAATCATTTGATGATTGGATTATTTGCTGGCAGCGTATTATTTCGCAAGGAGCTTAGTTTGAATTCAATACAAAAAATTTGAATGTATAATAAATATTTTATGTTTTATTGACCAATTACCGTTACTTTTTGGAACGAAAAGACGCTTATATTTTGAAAAGGGCTGTCCTATTTGAGAACAACTCAAATTGAATCATTTCAAAAATATTATTTTTACTTTCCCTTTACTCAACAATATTAATACCCCCTATATACTTTGGCGGAGTGCACAATTTATAGATGGTTCTACGTAAATCGGAACTATAGCCGTTCGTTCTCGATTTGGCAGGCAACTGAGTGAGGCAGGACGTTAAAAGCGAACCGTGAAAAAATTTGGAGTGCTTCGACCCAAGAACAGATTGCAAAAATTAAGAATGGGAATTTCCGATGTATTGGTTTGTAGCTGGTTCATTTTGGTTTCGTTTAAACCAATCAATAAATTTGTATCTCCTGAAGTGCGGAAGGCTGCTGCAAGAAACTCTATTACATGAACGATTGCCTTCACAGTTCCAATAAAAGATGTATTCACAAAGTCCGTTCAAGGTTGTCAACGCTTTCTTCCCAATTAGGATTGCAGGTCATGGTGACAAAATGTTCCAGCTTCTATACTTTCTAACAGTTTCTGATATCGATTCTCAATGCTGGTTGAATGTTTAAGGTTTATTGGCGATCGGTGACTCTTATAGAACATAAACGTGATACAAACGGATAACCCACCACAGAATCTTTATTTGAAAGCAATGTGATCTAATTAATTATAAAAGTTTTTCTTGTTACTATGAGTTGGTTCTAAACTTAGATTGATGTTTGTTCGTAATCGAGCTGTGTCGCCTTTTCGGCGGTGAGAAATGCAACCAAATTGTCATTCCAGAAGGCTATCTCAAAAACATATATATTTCGTAATGTGCATTAAAAGGCTGGTTGATTGTTTTGGATGTATTGAAGATCGTTTGTCTTGCGCGAATATCAACGTCAACTAGGTACTGCTCGGATTAGGTTACGGGTTTACTTGTGTTTCCCTTATTTTACTAAAACGTTCTCATAAATCGTAATTTTTATTAATGTTGTCCGTGTAAAGATTTTTAAAATATTTATCATGAATTTTGTCGGGAAATAACAATATGAGGAATTGATAGCATTAATTAGGTTGATACAATCCGGAGAGGGGGGCACTCCTATCTGAACAAAAATGACTCAAATCAATAAATTCGACTTGATTTACGAGAAGAAAACAGAATATTCCCCCGACTGCAGAACTGAATAGCATACCCCTGCTTTCCATTTGAAAAGTGCATAGTTGATTCATTTGGTTGTGCTACCTTGCGAAACTACAATTTCCGTAATTTATTTAAACTCAAACTACTCACACCGAACGAGAACTAAAATTTAGAATTTTTATTTTTCCTTTTTCCTTAAAATCACTTGATACTCGTATCGAAATGCAAAAATAATTTCAACATTGTGGCTCTGTACACAAATTTTACTTCACCTGGCATCCTTTTTAAAACAACTTTAAATAGAGAATTGTTCACGCCCCTTAAGCTAGCAGAACCCATACAGCGGAACATTACAAGATAGTATGGATAATTATAGGCTAATAATAGGCTATTTAAATGCTCTATTTTAAAAAATTAGGATCCATCCCTTCCAACTAAAGCGCGGATTCTGCTAGCTTTAGATGAAATGACCTGAAGTTTGGTCAAGAACGAATGGAGCCCAACATTTTTAATGGAGTTTTTAATTAGGCCATAATGAGCATAAAATTATTTGTCTGTCAATTGATCGTGTTTTGTGTTCTAATTTCGGTTTTGGTCCGGTTTTCGATTTGGGTTCTGCTAGCTTTAGACTAAATGACCTGAAGTTTGGTCACAAACGTGTGGAGCCCAAAACTTTTTAATTAGGCCATAATGAGCCTAAAATTATTTGTATGTCAATTGATCTTGTTTTGCGTTCTAATTTGATTTTTGGTCCGATTTTCGATTTGGGTTCTGCTAGCTTTAGACTTTAGAGTGAAGCCTAAATTTTTTTAATTCGGCATTTCATTAGGCCAAAATGAGCATAAAATTATTTGTATGTGAATTGATCTAGATTAATAACTACGGTTTAGGTCCGGTTTTCGCTTTGGGTTCTGCTAGCTTTAGATTAAATGACCTGAAATTTGGTCAAGAACGAGTGGAACCTAAAAATGTTTAATGAGGCATTTGATATGGCCATAATGCGCCTAAAATTATTTGTATGTCAATTGATCTTGGTTTGCGTTCTAAATTGATTTTTGGTACGATTTTCAAATTGGGTTCTAGCAGCTTTGAAGTGAAAAAGCCTTATGCTTTTTCTAGAACAAGCAGAATAAAAAAATTGTAATAGGGCATTTAGTTAGCCGAAAATTAAACTTTAATTTTCTAAATAATTTTTTGATATGGGTTCTGCTAATTTTTCTAAAGCTAGCAGAACCTGCATTTAAGTTGGATGGGATGGACCCTAAAATGTTTTAATAGAGCATTTATATTGCCGATTATTAGCCTAGCTTAGTCCTGCTAGTATAAGGGGCGTAATTTTTCGGGCTATTATGAACAATGAACAGTAAATTTTTTTGAGTGTATTTACTTATACCAATTCAAATTTTATTTTATTCTGGGCCAGATATTGTTTTTATATCGAAGTGAGGTTACGTAGTTTCAACACTAATGAAACATTGAATTCTTTAATTTATAAAAATCGGTCTTATACTCGCAAACTTCTCGCAAACCAATTTTTCTAAATTTTAATGCAGCCATCAATTCTAAATAATTTTGCTTTGCATAGTTTATTATTCCAAAACAAATATATTTGAAAAATGATAAAGGCAAGTAGAAATAATTGTTATTATTTCGCTTATCACATCTTATCTTTACTTCAGAAACCGAACTTGTATGATTACATACCACAACAATCGCCACCCCGTACGCTTATGTCCACATCTAAACACTGCGCACACAACTGTACATTCGGAAATGTACTTCAGTTATCTAATCTACTATAAGTTATTTGTTAAGATGTTTATGGAAATTGATTCCTGTGCTTGACGAATTAACTTTACTTCACTAATCGAAGAGTCTTAACTGTTAGACATACAGTAGTCGGACGGAATTTTAATTATATCACATTAAATTAAAAATTGTTAATTATCTTTATATGATAAGAAAATAATTATAATTGCATAAAACAACCTCTTCACTTATTCATTTCTTTCATCGAAAGTAAAATGAATTGAAGTTAACAGTTTTGATTAATAGAATGGATCATCGTTTGAAGAGATCTGTCTAGCATTAAATGGACTAATCATTTAAATGTATATTCGGAAAATCACAAACACTTCAATAAAACGACAAAATTGTAACTCAATCCCCTCATAGGGTGCATCTCGAGGTATTTTGTCTAGCTCGCAGTCAGAGGTGAGCCAATATTCATTAGAAAACAAAATAATGTTTACGAAATAAGTAGGGTATTGCTCCAGCAGATTTAACCGTTTTAATTAGTCATGCAAAATTTTTAATTCCAAAAGTCACGTGAAACAGGGTATTTTTCAGGACATTGTCGTTGTTTAAACTCTAACACTATTAGAAATGAAATACTTAAAGTAAAAACTATGTCTAGCCTTAGTCAAACATGTCTGTCACTTCAAAAAATGTAAGCAGCTAATAATAATAATTGAGGAAAGAACTGCTAATTTATTTTAAACATGCATATAAACAATTTCAAACTGACCATCCAAATTACTAACCGGGTTGAAATCTCTATATATAGGAATTAAGCAAGAGGGTTTTATAATATTCTCATTACTATTCTCATTACTATTGTTGATCCATGTATAAACTCAACTAAGATCCTCATTTCAATGCAGAACTCGGGATGATCCATCTTCTATATCAGTAGGATATGGCTTGCATAGAAGAATGGCAATGGGCTGGCGGTTCACGTAAATCGATACTGTAGCTAACTACTTTCGATTTGAGTACTGCATATAAGGTACGATACGAAATGGGAACTCCGAAAGAGTAGACGGGCTCCGGCCACAAGCAGATTACATAGAGTAAAACAAATAAACAATTTCGGAATGGCTTTAGAAAATATGATCTTATACCGGGTGATTTTTTTAAGCTGAAACTTTCAAATATCCCGGAAAAAATCACACTTTCGAAAGAAATGTTCATTATCAAAATATAATCATTCCGGGGGGGGGGGGGGGGGGGGGGGGGGGTAGATTCGAGTTCTACGGCTTAAATTACGTATATCTTTAAAACATTTTTTTGATTCACGATAGATGGTGCTGTTAAATTAAATTAACACACTTCTCAGTTGTAAACATTCATTTGAAATGCGGATTAATAAGTGCGTTGAAGTCGTAGTCCATTATTTTGAGTACTTAATTTAATTAAAAGATAATGAGGCCAGGGGACTCATGTTAATCAAGCACTTCGAAGGGAACAGAAAACTACTACGTCCACGACGCTGTTCCTGGGTTACACTGAAAGTAGTTTATTCACGAGGCAATTACATTTCTATAGGTAACAATTTCCCAGTTATTCGATATTTTTAAAACAAAATACAATTAATATCGTTATTACCGCGCCATCTATCATATACTTTAAGCCGTAAACTCCGAATCTGCAATATAAAATAGGTGTTCCTATTTTAATATCAAAGTTAACCCATCCCACTTACAAGAACATTTTCGTAGAGTGCTTATTTTCCGAGATATTTTAAAGTTTCAGATTAAAAAAATCATCCGGTATATACCATATATAAAAAAGGCCAGGGTGTCCCAGGAACACTCACTTCTCCCAGAATCATCTATTGCTATCAACTGGTAAATAGTTTTGATCTACTGTCGATAATAAAAGAGTTTATTAGGAGAAGTTACGAAAATATGATTTTGAAGTTCGTCGCTTACTCTGCTATATTAAATTAAATAGTATCGAAAACCTGAGGACTGTCGATTGCTAGATTTTTTAAATATATCAAGAAGCACATCAGCGATTATGGGTATAGCAGTTCTTCCACCACAAACTACATCTAACACAATAAACTCTTACTTCAGAGTCAAAAACAAGCATATAGCCTAATAATGCACGAAGCCTAAAAACAACAAGGCGGTGATATTTCTGGATGTACAAACCATATAGAATAACTTCTAATCCAAACAACATTCCTTGCTTACTTGGTAGCCTAGTGCCGTTATCCGATGTTACCATTAACGTTGAAAGTACTGATATGCAAATATAATACCCGATCGCCCGAGCCCTCTTATGGTTGTTCCTTATCTTAGAAATATATCCGTTTCCAGACGCGTTTCTACTATGAACAATGTTGTACTATTTCATGTTACATTATTTATATCGCAGCAAAATATTCATGATAAAGATAACCTGATTTAATGCAGAAATGTATCTCGAAATAAAGGTCATCTAGCCTCGTTTAAAATTAGATTATATAAGTGCCTGTGGAACAACACTAATACTAATTTATCATCGTTCCAAAAAACTGAAGTGCCTGTACTCTACTAAAATGTAAGGGAACTACGTACTAAAATCCGCAATGTATATCTGAAATCACACGAACTGTCTCTGCCACCAATGCAAGTACTCGAAAAGAGATAATATTCACCGATAATATGCTGAATTCTGGTTTGCTACAGAACATAGGAACGTCAAAAACAACCTAGACAGGTAACTCGACCTAGTGTTTTTTCCTTCAACCCTGTAACTGCGGGTACAGACTATATACTTTCTACTCGCGACTCTTTCCAACCACCTATCCTAATAACATTTTGATATGAACAAAGGGATGTCGACCATCATTATTATATTCCGCGACGTTTAAAATTTCGGTTATCAATTATTGATTTCGGACCATCAATTTGCACTCTATAAGTGTTTTGAACATATTCAGTAAAAATGCAACGTTTGGTCCACCCTGGTATAATAGCGATGTTTGCACATTGCGTAATCTCCGAAACAAACGCTGGCAAATCAAAATCGGAACTTGACTACACAGAGAATCTTAACGCTTACAACGATTTTTCTATTTTGTCTAAAGAGCTATATAATGTCTATATTGCTGTTATGCAATCTAATCTTATAGCAAACCCAAAACGGTTTTGACAGTTTATTAATTTCTAGAGGAAATCTGATGGCTAGTCATCTATAATGAAAGTTTAAGAGGCTTCATCCAATAACCCTAAGATCATAACTAACATGTTGTAAGATTTTTTTGGTTGGGTTTCTTCTAACAGTAACTCGGAGCCTGACACAGACTATTTTAGTTGTTTGGACGGTTGTGCCCAAACAATTTTTGTCTCTATCGAAATCAGTTTTAACACAGTGATTGAAAAAGTAAGGAGCTTAAGGATGATTTTCTCTAAGGACCCGAATGTTTACCACCAATTGTGCTAAAAAAATGCATCAGCAAGGGACGATCCTCTACGTCTCTCAACATCGGCCTCTTTTAATGCTATATGGTGTATGCCATATCAGCCATTTAGGGCCCTTGATCATATTTATAATCTGTATAGCTGTTCGTCTATGGCTGTTTTTCTATCGCTGTCCGTCTATCGCTGTTCGAGATTATTATTTTTATTACATCTGGCGATGTATGCTTATTGCAATTGTAAATCACTTTCATGTACTTGTGTTCGCGAATATTTCACGTCATCATTTTCCCTGTCTTGGATTTAACGCCCATTGTTTTAATCACAGTATTTTCTTTGATGACTATTACCGCCGTTTACAATTGCTTTCATTAATGCCATATTCTCCTTCAAATTCCCAATCTGTATTGGAGGAATACTTGATCCGACATCATCGTTAATGTGAAGAATTATAATTGCTTAATAAAATATCCGTGCTTGTGTAGAGTAGAATTCGTAACAGTATTTTTTACATTGTGTATGAAAAAGTATATTATAGCCATAATAATGTACCACCAATTGAGGTGACCCCCGTTGAAAGATTTTGTTGCGTGTGGCCTGCGCACACGTTTCCCGACTTATTTTATTAGTGGGCGTTAGATAACAGACTAGATGAAAAACGGAAGAAAACTATAAGCAAAGTTTTTGTTTTTTGAATAAATGTCACTTATCGTTCATTCACCTACTAACACAATTACAGTATTAGTCTACAAGTTGCAAGTTCCATGTCAACCATGATCCCAATTGAGGAAACCTATTTTTTGATTTACATGTATGATTCCAAATTACATGAAAATTAAATATTAAATTAAGTCATTTAAAACCTTTAAAAATATTTCTTCAGGATTTTTTGAAGTTGTCCTTTGATTTTGATAACATATAACAACCCCATTATTGTTTTTGCCGAGTTTGTTGTATGATGTTCTAGTAGTAAAAACCGTTGGTTGTGAAATACCCTGCATGTTATATAAATGTTGGTCCAATCCCAGTCACGGTTTATTAACAAACAATCAAGAACATCTGTTGAATGCTTTCAATGAACATTTGGCTTGAATATTTTTAAATTCATCAGTCTATCGTTAGATATATCGAAACATTTCCTTCGCCTTACATTATTCGTAACTCCTAAATCTGTAATCACATCGATTATTTCTCAGCACTTTGTTGTGAAGCTTCTTTGAAGTAACTAACGAATTCATTTTTACGATGAAAAACATGTTTTTTTTGGTAATTTAAGTATGAAGTTCGATCACACCACTCTTTTAATCTATCTAAGTATGTCTTGAAGTTTTCCCGCAGTATGCATTCCCATAATCGTGCGATAAATTTTTGCGTCATTAGCTAACATGAGTACATTTGATTTTTTGATTATCTTGGTTGATCTAATCATCTGTAAAAATAATAAAAATTCGTCCTCCCTATATGTAATGCTAGGAGAACACCGAAGACAATTTAACATGTCAGTTTTCTTATTTCATATTTTTACAAATTGATATCACTTGAACCAATTTATGTAACCGAAATAAACCCTTCGAATCAACTCTGGAATGGTTTATGATGAGTGATTGCAGATAGAATCGAATGCTTTACTGAAATCCGTGTACGCTACATCAACTTGATGGTGCTTTTTAGTAGCTGGTAGTAGTCCAAAATTCAAACTACACGTATCTCGTGAGCTTCTAAATCGGTACGTCATATCAAACTTTGAAATGTTTTATGTTTGCAATTTTAAAACAATTTATAGTTTGCACTTGAGAAATAGGGGTGGCATTCATGTTAAGCGGTAACAACTCTAAATTCAAACTGCACGCATTTCGTCAGCTCATAAAACGGTACACCAGAGTCAACGTTACAATAGTCAATATTTGCAATTTTCAATTTGTCGATTACACTTGAGAAATTGGGGGTAGTTTTCGGCTAAGGGGTAGCAGCTCAAAAATACAACTGCACGTATTTCGCGAGCTCATAATTCGGTACACCTCGATCAACATCGAAATATTTAATTTTTGCGATGTCAAAAGAATTTGTCGTTTGTAATTAAAAAATTGTGGTTGAATTCGTTCTAAGCGGTAGCAGCTCAATATTCAAACTGCACGTATTTCGTGAGCTTCTAAATCGGTCCAACCTTGGCATATTTAATTTTTTAGAATTGTTTGTGCTACCACTACCTCAAAAATCGAACTCTACGTATTTCGTGAGCTTTTTTAAATCAGTACGTCACATTCAGCATGAAAATATTTTATTTTTGCAATTTTAAAATAATTTGTCGATTGTACTTGAGACATTCGGAGTCCGACCCCTTTGCATTTAGAAATTGTGGGTCAGCATGCTAAAGGATAGCAGCTAAAAACTTGAACTATACGTATTTCGTGAGCTCTTAACTCGTTACATCATATCCAACATTGAAATATTCTATTTTTGCAATTTAAAAAAAATGCACTGTCGTTTGCACTTGAGAAGATGTGGCATTCGTGCTAAGAGGTAGCAGTTCAAAAATACAACGTGATATTTAATTTTTTAGAATTGGTAGAGATAGCACCTCCAAAATCGAATTGCACGTATTTCGTGAGCTCCTAAATCGATAGATCATGTCCAACATTGAAATATTTAATTTTTTCAATTTTAAAAGAATTTATTGTTTGTACTTAAGGAATTGGGGGTGATATTCGTGCTAAGGCGTAGCAGCTCAAAAATCAAACTGCACTTAAATTAGTTATAACATAATTAAAAGAATTTGTCATTTGTACGTACAAATATACAATAAACGATTGCTGAAAACCAATTAAGGATTTGCTTATGGTTTTAAGGGTATAAGCTGAAAAATCGAAGTAATTTTAAATTGATAGCTCATAAATACCTCCTAATTATACAATAAAAATTTATTCAAAATATCGTGTTTTTAGTAGTGGGGCTGAGCATCGTTGACTCAGCCCCCTCGTTACAGTTTTTTTTAAATTTTCGCCTGCTAAACTGAGTGAGCTTAAATTTTTTGTTTTGTCGATTTCGAGAGCTCATAAATAGCTCACAATTCTGCAATGATTGTTTTTCTAATTTTAAAAGGTGGGTGGCTAGCTCAACAGGAGTGATTTAAAGTTGTTACTAATAATTAATTCAAACAATTTAGAGGTGACGAAATTGATAGATAGTATGTGATGCCATCTCTTTTGCGACATTTAGAAGTTGGTGTTATTTTCGAAATTATCATTTTTCGTCAAACACGCCGGTGCTATATTGAATTGTTAAAATGGGAGCGTAGTCCTTCAACATAGATGAGGGTATGTGATCAAGACCAGAACCGCCCCCCAAAACCCTTTAAGGCCGATAAAATAAGTTCCTCAAAAATAACCGATAGATACGTGGAAATTGCTGAGTTGTTCGAGTGTTACACTAGTAACCTTAGGTCTATAGGCTGATTGAAAAAATGATGCGGATATGTTAGATATGTCTTTTGTCAGGGTATCCGTTAATTTCGCATTTACTCCTAGAGAATTGCCTATAAATTATTTTGGATTTACTATGATTTGATCTAGATAAGACCTACGAGATTTTGATTTGAAATAAAGGGTGTTTAATTTCTAGGTATAGAACTTTGAATTTAAATAAAACACAGAAAGCTATTTTTTATGACTACGGATGTGACTTTATTTGAAAGATAATTTTATGTCATTAATGTTTGAATATGATTTTTTGAGAACTACAGATAGCTTAGAAGCTACGGAGTAAATTTGTATGCAGTCAAATTTGCTGTACTTAGATAGTTTTTCGGGATCACGCACTTTTTATTTAAATTATTTTCTAGGTTATTCGGAAGACTGTAAATTGGTAAAGGTTCTCGTTAACTTGTTCTAGGTTGGATAAATAATTAACGCTGTATGTCGATTAAATGATTTATAATTTATTTAATGCTGTTGTAAATAGATTGTATATAGTTAACTATCGTAGACTAATTTTTAATATCTTATTTTAATATTTTCTGAGTCATTTATTTTATAATTAAAGCATTGAACAATTTACTGGGTTAATTGATTATCATGGATCCTACAGATGTGCTAGTCCCAAATAAAACCTTTCCTATCCTTCCTATTGTTATGGGAGTTCCTACAGGCTGTAGGAATAGGCTCGGCGTTATACGGGACACTCGTCCAGTACTTGGTCCTACAGTCCAATCAATCAATCAGTCAATCAATCAATTGTGTATGAAAAAGAATATCAGTTAAATGAGAACCGTTTAATCGAACTCAAAAATCTGCCCTTTATATGTCATTTTCCATTACTTTATGGAATTTTTCTCACGGTATAAGACCAATTTCTTTATAAATGCATTCCTTTAGTTATTGCAAGGTTTGTGGCTTATTCACATATACTTTTTCTTTGAGACAGCCAATCAGGCCATCATGGTGGCTATATGGACTGTTGCACCATCTTGTTGGTATATATTGGCGTTTGCTGGCAATTATGGAAATAAAAAATGTTTGAACGGCGGGCCAGACATGTTTTCGTTAGTAACTCGAATTGGGTATATTCGCCTTTTTTGAAGATTTTTGGGATTTCCTGATACCAAAAAATCTGAATTTTTATTTATTTATGAAACCGTCCAAGTGAAAATGCGAATCACCGGTCAGCATTAAATTTGCAAAAAAGTGTTCATCATTCTGAACGAGATTCAAAACTGGTTTGCCGGATTCCAAGCAAAGAGAGGTCCACGGAATTTAATTTTTGGACTAGCTGAATTTTGTACTAATCCACTTTCAAAATCGCATCTTACGGCAAATCCACTTTCAAAATCCCCCGTCTTCTCCTTGATGTATCCGGGTTTTTAGCGTCGCTCTATCTCACAACATCAATATTTTCGACCGATCTACATGTCATTATAAAAACGACCTCGCTTCAAACGAAAAAATATAAAAACTCGTAATTAAAACAAAAATATTTACTTTTATATTAAATAATTGCATAATTTAAATTTTGTCTTTTTCCTAAATTTGGTGGTAGCTAGTTAAGGATTAGTTAAGTGTTGATTTGATATTATAATCTAATCCCTGAATTTTTAGAACCGAGTGCACTTAAAGAATTTTATTTTTTTCTTAAAAACATAATCAGTTTTAGAATGAGATATATTTCGTCGGGTAGCAGTTCTTCTTGATGATTTTGTAACTGAACCTGGAAAACGTTATTAATGTTGGATATTTTGCCCATTTGTTATTTTTACATAAGTGCATCCATAGCTTTGTGCTAAACTAGTCCATCTTCAAGCCTCAGGGCTAGGGAAGTTATGAACATGAGATCACGATTTTTTTCTTGTGATTCACCCACCCATCCACAGGTCGTTAAAGAGACTTGGTAAGACTGAGTATACTCGGAAGGCGCCAAGTAACAGTTCTGTACTGAAGTGGTAAAAGCATTTACCTTCTTTCTAGGATAATTTTATATGCGCTTATTAAGACACGTTGAATTCTATTGGACAGAACCATTTTGGCTAGGTTGAACTATTCGTTCATTGAATGAAACTCGAAAGGTTGCCTAAGAAGAACCAAAGAAGTTTATGGTTTCTTGACCACAGATTAAGGAATAGTGAGATTAATACTGTGCTGAGTTTTCCTATAGTGGAACAAATGAAAGGACGTTGATTCCCAAAGAGTTGTCCGTGGTGTATTGGTACCCCTGTTTAATGATGGTAAAATTAAATAAAAATTGGAAAGGTTGTGGCATCTTTTGATCCGGCTTTGAACTAGCGATTATTTTGCCACTCATAGCTTTAATGTCATCTGTCAAGTAACTCAAACTCAGTGAATTCCCGTGAATTCCCGTGATTCCCGTGAATGAAATGAGTCAATATACGTTTGATATGTTCGGAAAATATTAAAATTTAATAACTAATTAAAACAAATCAGTTGTAATTTGAACTAATGATGAAATTATATTCCGAAATCGATAGGACTTTCAGAAAAATTTTACGCAAAAACCTGCGTATGAAGGCCTACAAAGTCCAATTGGTTCAATTGCCAATTGAAGGCAGTTAACAATTCTCGGTTGGAAGCAAATGAACATTTTTACCAAAAAATCGTATTTTCCGACGATGCTCATTTTCCCCTCGACGGTTATGTAAAAAGAGCAAAATTTCAGTATTTGGGGCAGAGAAAATCCACACGAGAGAATTGAGAAACCAATACACTCAAACTGAGTGACTGTTTGGTGTGGCATATGGTCTAAGGCATTCTGAGTCCGTTTGCTTCGAAAATCAGCAAGAAGCCGCACTATAACAGTCAATGGCGGTTGGTCAAAATTATTTCCTACGATTGAAAACGAAGACTTCGCTGAAGTTTAGTTTCAACAGGCTTGTACCTCTGTCCACACAGCCAATGATATAACAGAAGTTTTGCGTCCTTTCTTTTAAAATGAATAAACGTTACAGCATCCTTTATTACAAATTACTGTACTACTCGATGTTTCTTTTTACTACTCGTGTTTTTGGAAGTTTTAAGTAATTTTTTTCTGTGCGTTATATAACAGTGAGTGTTTATCGTTTCAAAGCATCAACGACTTTTGACATGGTGCAATTGTCTTGGTGAAGGAAAACTTTTTTATTTTCCATTTGGGACTATTTCTCGTAATTTCTTCCTTCAAACGCACAAATAACGCCGTATAATATTCACCGTTGGTGGTTTTTGCTATCTCAAGTTAGTCGACGACAAAAACACCTTGCGCATCCCAAAATACGGTAATGATGGATCCTTGTTTCATTCATAGCTCCACAGCAACGTTAAAATACTGTTTAACGCGTCGTTGATGTTTTTGACCCAATGTGAGCAAGTATTCGCTATGAACACACAGTTTTTAAGGAGTAAGCTATCATACTCAAATTCACTTTACGGTCTTCCAAAACGATTTTGTGCACTTTTTTAACTTTTCTGGAATACTCATAACTGCCGAATTCGGGTGACCAGAGCATTCAAAATCATCAGTTTGTGTGGCCACGTTTAGACTCAGTATTTTTGTTCATAAAAACAGTGTTTAGCCAAAATACCAAAATCATTTGTTTTCATTGAAAATTACAAGAGTACCGTTACTAAAACATCTGTGGTCAGCCACTGGACATATTTAGTGGCGTAATACAAAGTATTTTGGAATATCTGCGCGGCCAAGTAAGCCAAGACTTCAATTAAGAAAACATTGTTTGTGCAACAAATATTACATGCAAATTGCATAGTGTAAAACGACCATAAAAGACAAAATAAAATTCACAAGTTTCAAAAATATCATCTTCATTTCTTGCAGATGCGGACACGGCAGGACTCTCGAGCGCTCCCCAAACCAACATAAATAATACAGACCATTTAAAATATCCTTATTGTTATCGGTTCTCGTGGTTGGGTCCAAAATATAATAACGAGAGTAATTATAAAAATGCCACCTGTGACGATGTACTGCGAGGTGCTAAGGGGGTACCTTGTATCCTGCCATTAGTCGTAACCGGTATTTATAAATCAGAAATACATGAAGTGCAAATAAAATTAAATTGATAATATTTTACAGAAAACAGTAATCCACCCGATACGAACTGGGTATGGGATAATTTTAAAACAGCCCCAACAAACGTTGCATGTCGATTAGTACGCGGTGAAGTGTGTGCCCGCTTTTCATATACCTACAATGGCGCCCGTAATTATTTTATCTAAAGATATATGATTTCGAAATAAACTAATACCGGAATAAATTTCAGTTGAAAACATTACGTACATGTGTACCAAAGTAAGTATAGAGGGCGAAGGAGCTGCCCCGGCCGGATGTTACATGCAAAAAGAAAACTCAACTGGACGTGAAATTGAGGTATGCGTTTGCGAGTCACGCAGCGGCGAATACCCGTGCAATTCAGCCCCGAAAATGTTCACTGCAAATTTTTTTATATTCATTTTAATAAATATTTTCGTTTTATTCAATTGCAATGTAATTAAATTTTCATAAAAAATGAAACGATATTTTAACAATTAATTATTTGAATTTTTTAATTATTAATTAATTTATTTTTTTTACTACATAATCACATAATATTTTATATTTAAATTGATATTAATTTATTTTTAAACAAATACACGCATATTTATTACAATTTGTCTCTATTGATTGGTTCTGATGCAATTCAACTAAATCGATTTTAAACGGGAGACCATTATTACGAACTTCCGCTATCAAAATACCTATATGGCTAATCAATCAAAATGCTCGTTAATCTAATTAGTATAAATCAAATAAAATTAAGTTGTTATCAGCCATTAAGATAATTAATTTTACCTGTAGAATGTGTGTCGTATAAATTGTGTTGCCCGGTTGCGGTTATCAAATTAAAAAATTGATAAATTTGTACATTTTTGTGTGTGGTATTTAATTGGCATTGTGTTAGGCGCACAAAATGTTCTTGTTTAAAAAATTGTACACAGTAAATAAAAGCAATTAAATATTAACATTGGTCGTTATCAATTTATATGGGAAATATTTTTCGGATGACTGTAAGACAATTTTAATCATAACGAATTTTGTGCAGCAGTAATCATTATTTAAAGCACCCCGCACACACACGATGTCACTAGAGGCAATGAAATCTAGCTAATAAACCCAAAATCATAATATCATAAATCAAAGTCACATGTCAATGATAAACTAAGAACACAAATGAATGGTGGGTGCAAATAAGAAATCACAAGGATCACTTTAGAATGAAGTTTCATCGCGTTCAAACAATCCGTATAGGTTGTACAGGGAGCAAATTTGTACCCAAAAATAGTTTTTTGACAAAATATGTTGGAAATCAAATGATTGCAATACGGCTAATCAAATTAATGATATCCTCGTATTCAAGCAAATTATTTCTCCCGTATTAAAGATATAAATACAAAAAGTGGAGTTAACTTCGAATCCGACCACCTCCTAGTAGTTGCAAAAAACTCTTTCCCTCTCCCCAGCATGGGAACAACATAAAAGAAATTGTAAAATGGAAAGAAACGAGATTAACACCCGCGCATGCCAGTATGATGCTTCATCTTGCAGCAGTATGTACATTTCAGCAGTTGTGAGACCAGACTAGCATTCAATGTACAAATCAGTCAATATTCCGAAAGTAACCTTATTAAGTAATCTCAAAAAAGAGTCGGCCAAATAACTCGATGAACGAATTCATACAATGTATAGCGCCTACAAAAATGTGAATTTGGTTCTGGCCAGCACATACTTGTCAAGGAGATACATTCATACGCAACGGTAAAAGGAAATCAAATGAAGGGAATACAGTCGATCAAACTGAAGACATTCTTTTATACAAAAAAAATTTCTCCATTATCAAAAATATTGCACAAAACAAAACCCGAAGCTATCATCGACCCCGTTCTCTAAATTTGATGGGATGTGCCATATGGCATATATACATTCAATCACACTGACTATAATTATGTTGGTAAATCTTGTATAGGAACCGCGAAATTTGTGTGGGAGCTTCGTAATCATTTCGACTGAAATTTGGGACATGTTGTTTATTCAAAAGCGAATTAGAGACAAACGAGATATAAATTTAGTAAACTGTCAACGCTGTCCCATTTAAAATTGTCTATTCTCACAAGAATGAGCCACCACTGAGAAATCCAGAACAAAAAATTTTCGCTCACAAAAATCAAGAAGGCTAACCATCAGGCAAATTTGCAAAAAATATGGTGAGTATTTTGTTTTCCAATTTTGATGGGATGTGCCGTATGGCATACATACAATCACACTGACCATAATTATGGTGGAAAATCATGTATAGAAACCGCGAAATTTGTGTGGGAGCTTCGTAATCATTTCGACTGAAATTTTGGAAATGTTGTTTATTCAAAAGCGAATTAGAGACAAACGAGACATAAATTTAGTAAACTGTCAACGCTGTTCCATTTAAAATTGTCTATTCTCACAAGAATGAGCCACCACTGAGAAATCCAGAACTCAAAGTTTTCGCTCACAAAAATCAAGAAGGCTAACCATCAGGCAAATTTGCACAAAAATATGGTGAATATTTTGTTTTCCAATTTTGATGGGATGTGCCGTATGGCATACATACAATCACACTGACCATAATTATGGTGGAAAATCATGTATAGGAACCGCGAAATTTGTGTGGGAGCTTCGTAATCATTTAGACTGAAATTTTGGAAATGTTGTTTATTCAAAAGTGAATTAGAGACAAACGAGACATAAATTTAGGAAACTGTCAACGCTGTTCCATTTAAAATTGTCTATTCTCACAAGAATGAGCCATTATTGAGAAATCCAGAACAAAAAATTTTCGATCACAAAAATCAAGAAGGCTAACCATCAGGCAAATTTGCAAAAAAATTTTGTGAATATTTTGTTTTCCAATTTTGATGGGATGTGCCGTATGGCATACATACAATCACACTGACCATAATTATGGTGGAAAATCTTGTATAGGAACCGCGAAATTTGTGTGGGAGCTTCGTAATCATTTCGACTGAAATTTGGGAAATGTTGTTTATTCAAAAGCGAACTAGAGGCAAACGAGACCTAAATTTAGGAAACTGTCAACGCTGTTCCATTTAAAATTGTCTATTCTCACAAGAATGAGCCATTATTGAGAAATCCAGAACAAAAAATTTTCGCTCACAAAAATCAAGAAGGCTAACCATCAGGCAATAGTGCAAAAAAATATGGTGAGTATTTTGTTTTCCAATTTTGATGGGATGTGCCGTATGGCATACATACAATCACACTGACCATAATTATGGTGGAAAATCTTGTATAGGAACCGCGAAATTTGTGTGGGAGCTTCGTAATCATTTCGACTGAAATTTGGGAAATGTTGTTTATTCAAACGCGAACTAGAGGCAAACGAGACCTAAATTTAGGAAACTGTCAACGCTGTTCCATTTAAAATTGTCTATTCTCACAAGAATGAGCCATTATTGAGAAATCCAGAACAAAAAATTTTCGCTCACAAAAATCAAGAAGGCTAACCATCAGGCAAATTTGCAATAAAAAATATTGTGAATATTTTGTTTTCAAATTTTGATGGGATGTGCCGTATGGCATACATACAATCACACTAACCATAATTATGGTGGAAAATCATGTATAGGAACCGCGAAATATGTGTGGGAGCTTCGTAATCATTTCGACTGAAATTTGGGAAATGTTGTTGATTCAAAAGCGAATTAGAGGCAAACGAGACCTAAATTTAGGAAACTGTCAACGCTGTTCCATTTAAAATTGTCTATTCTCACAAGAATGAGCCATTATTGAGAAATCCAGAACAAAAAATTTTCGCTCACAAAAATCAAGAAGGCTAACCATCAGGCAAATTTGCAAAAAAATTTCGTGAAAATTTTGTTTTCAAATTTTGATGGGATGTGCCGTATGGCATACATACAATCACACTGACCATAATTATGGTGGAAAATCATGTATAGAAACCGCGAAATTTCGAAATTTGTGTGGGAGCTTCGTAATCATTTCGACTGAAATTTGGGAAATGTTGTTTATTCAAAAGCGAACTAGAGGCAAACGAGACCTAAATTTAGGAAACTGTCAACGCTGTTCCATTTAAAATTGTCTATTCTCACAAGAATGAGCCATTACTGTGAAATCCAGAACAAAAAGTTTTCGCTCACAAAAATCAAGAAGGCTAACCATCAGGCAAATTTGCAAAAAAATTTCGTGAAAATTTTGTTTTCAAATTTTGATGGGATGTGCCGTATGGCATACATACAATCACACTGACCATAATTATGGTGGAAAATCATGTATAGAAACCGCGAAATTTCGAAATTTGTGTGGGAGCTTCGTAATCATTTCGACTGAAATTTGGGAAATGTTGTTTATTCAAAAGCGAACTAGAGGCAAACGAGACCTAAATTTAGGAAACTGTCAACGCTGTTCCATTTAAAATTGTCTATTCTCACAAGAATGAGCCATTACTGTGAAATCCAGAACAAAAAGTTTTCGCTCACAAAAATCAAGAAGGCTAACCATCAGGCAAATTTGCAAAAAAATTTGGTGAATATTTTGTTTTCAAATTTTGATGGGATGTGCCGTATGGCATACATACAATCACACTGACCATAATTATGGTGGAAAATCATGTATAGAAACCGCGAAATTTGTGTGGGAGCTTCGTAATCATTTCGACTGAAATTTGGGAAATGTTGTTTATTCAAAAGCGAACTAGAGGCAAACGAGACCTAAATTTAGGAAACTGTCAACGCTGTTCCATTTAAAATTGTCTATTCTCACAAGAATGAGCCATTACTGTGAAATCCAGAACAAAAAGTTTTCGCTCACAAAAATCAAGAAGGCTAACCATCAGGCAAATTTGCAAAAAAATATGGTGAATATTTTGTTTTCAAATTTTGATGGGATGTGCCGTATGGCATACATACAATCACACTGACCATAATTATGGTGGAAAATCATGTATAGGAACCACGAAATATGTGTGGGAGCTTCGTAATCATTTCGACTGAAATTTGGGAAATGTTGTTGATTCAAAAGCGAATTAGAGGCAAACGAGACCTAAATTTAGGAAACTGTCAACGCTGTTCCATTTAAAATTGTCTATTCTCACAAGAATGAGCCATTACTGTGAAATCCAGAACAAAAAGTTTTCGCTCACAAAAATCAAGAAGGCTAACCATCAGGCAAATTTGCAATAAAAAATATTGTGAATATTTTGTTTTCCAATTTTGATGAGATGTGCCGTATAGCATACATACAATCACACTGACCATAATTATGGTGGAAAATCATGTATAGGAACCGCGAAATTTGTGTGGGAGCTTCGTAATCATTTCGACTGAAATTTGGGAAATGTTGTTTATTCAAAAGCGAACTAGAGGCAAACGAGACCTAAATTTAGGAAACTGTCAACGCTGTTCCATTTAAAATTGTCTATTCTCACAAGAATGAGCCATTACTGTGAAATCCAGAACAAAAAGTTTTCGCTCACAAAAATCAAGAAGGCTAACCATCAGGCAAATTTGCAAAAAAATTTGGTGAATATTTTGTTTTCAAATTTTGATGGGATGTGCCGTATGGCATACATACAATCACACTGACCATAATTATGGTGGAAAATCATGTATAGAAACCGCGAAATTTGTGTGGGAGCTTCGTAATCATTTCGACTGAAATTTGGGAAATGTTGTTTATTCAAAAGCGAACTAGAGGCAAACGAGACCTAAATTTAGGAAACTGTCAACGCTGTTCCATTTAAAATTGTCTATTCTCACAAGAATGAGCCATTACTGTGAAATCCAGAACAAAAAGTTTTCGCTCACAAAAATCAAGAAGGCTAACCATCAGGCAAATTTGCAAAAAAATATGGTGAATATTTTGTTTTCAAATTTTGATGGGATGTGCCGTATGGCATACATACAATCACACTGACCATAATTATGGTGGAAAATCTTGTATAGGAACCGCGAAATATGTGTGGGAGCTTCGTAATCATTTCGACTGAAATTTTGGAAATGTTGTTTATTCAAAAGCGAATTAGAGACAAACGAGACATAAATTTAGTGAACTGTCAACGCTGTTCCATTTAAAATTGTCTATTCTCACAAGAATGAGCCATTATTGAGAAATCCAGAACAAAAAATTTTCGCTCACAAAAATCAAGAAGGCTAACCATCAGGCAAATTTGCAAAAAAATATGGTGAGTATTTTGTTTTCCAATTTTGATGAGATGTGCCGTATAGCATACATACAATCACACTGACCATAATTATGGTGGAAAATCATGTATAGGAACCACGAAATATGTGTGGGAGCTTCGTAATCATTTCGACTGAAATTTGGGAAATGTTGTTTATTCAAAAGCGAACTAGAGGCAAACGAGACCTAAATTTAGGAAACTGTCAACGCTGTTCCATTTAAAATTGTCTATTCTCACAAGAATGAGCCATTATTGAGAAATCCAGAACAAAAAATTTTCGCTCACAAAAATCAAGAAGGCTAACCATCAGGCAAATTTGCAAAAAAATTTCGTGAAAATTGTGTTTTCAAATTTTGATGGGATGTGCCGTATAGCATACATACAATCACACTGACCATAATTATGGTGGAAAATCATGTATAGAAACCGCGAAATTTCGAAATTTGTGTGGGAGCCTCGTAATCATTTCGACTGAAATTTTGGAAATGTTGTTGATTCAAAAGCGAATTAGAGGCAAACGAGACCTAAATTTAGGAAACTGTCAACGCTGTTCCATTTAAAATTGTCTATTCTCACAAGAATGAGCCATTATTGAGAAATCCAGAACAAAAAATTTTCGCTCACAAAAATCAAGAAGGCTAACCATCAGGCAAATTTGCAAAAAAATTTCGTGAAAATTTTGTTTTCAAATTTTGATGGGATGTGCCGTATGGCATACATACAATCACACTGACCAAAATTATGGTGAAAAATCATGTATAGGAACCGCGAAATTTGTGTGGGAGCTTCGTAATCATTTCGACTGAAATTTTGGAAATGTTGTTTATTCAAAAGCGAACTAGAAGCAAACGAGACATAAATTTAGGAAACTGTCAACGCTGTTCCATTTAAAATTGTCTATTCTCACAAGAATGAGCCATTATTGAGAAATCCAGAACAAAAAATTTTCGCTCACAAAAATCAAGAAGGCTAACCATCAGGCAAATTTGCAAAAAAATATGGTGAGTATTTGTTTGCAAATGTTGATGGGATGTGCCGTATAGCATATACGTATACAATCACACTGACCATAATTATGGTGGAAAATCATGTATAAGAGCCGTGAAATTTGTGTGGGAGCTTAGTAATCATTTAGACTGAAATTTGGGAAATGTTGTTTATTCAAAAGCGAATTAGAAGCAAACGTCTTAATTTAAAATTTTCGAACGACGTTTTTAAAATTGAGTAGAAGTAATTACGGACGATGATAATAGCCTTTTAATATCCAGAATCGCTTTTACTTTGCTCAGAATGATTGTAATGGTTTCCTTTCTGATTCACTAGCTGCCTATGGCAGGCATGTGTTGCTAGTATTGGTTGAGTTTTTGAATGCTGATAACCGTGCTCTAACCGTGTGGCTAGTATTGTATATAAAATGTCGGCCGTAGTTCAAATATTTATCGATGCACTATTCCTGTAGTACCTCTATGATATTCTGTCATATTGGTATATCCATGTGCGAAGAAAATATATCAATATTGAGCATGCTTTAAGCGTAATGATCAAGGCTGTAGAGCAGCTTTAGATTGATAAACCGCAACATCTCCGTTTATCTTCAAACGTTTGTTTGTAGTTTTTAACCATAGCAATCTATTTTGGACCTGAAACACTCCCAACTGAGGGGTAGGTTCAAGCTACGAAGAACCATCTGGGCATTAAATAGATCCATCCCAGCATGGATATAATGTCCTCCAAACATAAACCACTGCCAGTCACTATGACAATTTCATACATGTATATCATGGGTCAGTTTACTGCTGATATTCTTCACATATCTGCCGTAGATAACATAATGGAAGGTACCAGACACCCCCATAAGATACTCCCACTTTCTAACTTCAAACGGCATACAATTTTTAAGCTTGCCAGCTTTCGAAAATAAACCGCAGTATAATAACGACACTAGATGCATTTAATGAAGCTTCTACACGTTTAAAGAAGCTCAATTCTTAACTTTATGGATTGCTGCAACGGCCTTATCATAAAACCGTCAAAAATTACCTGTAAATTAATTTTATCAAATTATTACCAAGCTAAAATATTTTTAACGAAAACGAAATATTTTCGAATAAATTAATTTTATCGTTTAGTACGAATTTTATTGTACCGCCATCTCTATAAAATATTCTTAACTATGCTTCTATTACATTTCGCTTACAACTTCAAATCTAAAAAATCTGTCAAAAATATGAACAATGTTGTCAACTTATTTTCGCCACTGTTATCATTGACGTGTCGGCAAAATAGAGGAAAAAAATTTTTCAAACATTTCCGAATTTATTATTGCCAAAAATATTTATATTATTCTATATTACTTATCACAAATGAAAATAAATTAAACGATTTGTTTATTTATTCAGTTATAAATTGCATAGTTTAGTTTTGTGAAATGCATTCATTATTAACTCGCGGAAATGCAATTCTAGCGTATACGCTTAGTGTATTAGCATGCTTAACGTTCTGCTGCTTTGTATCTACGGTATTCTTGGATTATCGTGCCCCGGCCAAACTGAACACAGTAAAAGTTCTAGTGTAAGTTAACTATTTATCGATTATATTGTGATGCATTCACATAACCTAAAAATTGTATGCACACAACACGTACGTGGTCTAATCTCAATTATTGTTTTTTTTTTTTCGTTCCAATGATTACAGGAAAAATGTACCAGACTATAGTGCTTCCCGTGAAAAATACGATCTAGGATTTTTAACATTTGACTTGCAAACCGATTTGAGCTCATTATTCAATTGGAATGTAAAACAATTGTTTTTGTATCTGACGGCCGAATACAAAACGCCAGAAAATGAATTGAATCAAGTCGTACTGTGGGACAAAATTATTTTGCGCGGAGAAAATGCTTTACTCGATTTTAAAAATATGAATACTAAATACTACTTCTGGGACGATGGGAATGGCCTAAAGAATCATCAAAATGTTACACTAACACTGTCTTGGAATATTATACCGAACGCTGGACTATTACCGAGTATATTTGCCATTGGCCAGCATTCGTTTAAATTTCCTGAAAGTTATACAGTATCACCGGTTTAATTAATCAAGGTAGTGTGCTTATTTATGATAATACAGCATTTGTTTTCCAAAAACGATTTTCCACCAATTCGAATCGAGTTTCTTTTCGTGCAGGCTGCAACTTCAAATCACACAAAACTATTATATAGAAAAAAATAAAATTTTTAAATTAAATATCTTTGATTTTTTATTTATTACATCTTGGATTTTTATAATTTATAAAAGAAAACATTAATTATTATAGTACAAATTAACAAAAAAGATATAAGATATATGAGAAATTAATTAGAAAATTATCATTAATAATACAAATTACAAGATGCACGATGAAAATCCAGTGAATTTTTAAATAATTTTTGTGTTTCTTTAAATTCATTTTAATTAACAATAATGATAGTGTACATATTATATAGATAGATTTTCCTCTTTTTCCTTAACATACCTATACATACAGTTTTAACAGATCCCAGTCAGAAAACAAAAAAAAAAGTTGTTTGGTGTTCAAAGTTGTCTTGTGAGTGTTCTTTGTAATTTCATTGTGGTTTGATTCGGTTTTTAAATTCTACAATACTAAAGTGTTACGTTGATGGAGGTTCCTCTGTTTGTACGGCTTTATCTTCAGACGCAATTTGCTCCTGTTTCAATGATCCAAAATGTTTAGAGATTTGAAGTAATTCGCGCAATCCCTGAAATTAAACGTGGATTATGATTACAGGTCAATATTCATATCAATCAACGATGGATAAGTATTAGAGGCTTCCAAACTTGGCGAGTTGTGCACCCAATGCCATACAGAGCCCTGAAGTGTGGTGACACTGAGTCTTGCGTCGATATCACTCCTAACTACTTTAGAGATCTGTATTCACAATATTGGCACAACCACCAATGATGGTCTTCTAATCCCAATCTCTCTCTCTCTCTCTGAGCTTTGTCCTGTATCCTTTTTAACGAGTTTTAGACAATAATACTAAATAATATACACGAGAACACGGACTTCCAGAAAAATAACAAACTGGTTGGAACAGGCTCGACGGATGCATTCTTACAAATAAATACGTCCTCGACAGTAAAGGCAATATCCTATCATACATAGCATCCTGCCGCTGAATACCACAATCTAAACGTGCGGTGTCAAGATTAATCTTGAGAACATCTTAGTCGATGTATTCTTTAACCTTTTCATAATTGTAGGTTACCGCAGATTAATAAAATATGTCGAAAAACAGCATGCAGTTCGCAAATTGGATGGTAAATCCTGTTTTTAGATATTTGACTCACAGGACCATTTTGAATGCGATTGCGGTACACATGAAGCATGTCCTCGTTAGGCAGACCTTCTAATATTGAACAAATTCACAGAAGTGTCCGCAGTTGTGTACTTTTCAAAATAGTGCGATAAATCTAAATGCAAGGGCGGGTTTTGTATTCTGAATTTGTGGAAACGTGAATACAACGTAGTTTTATACTTTGCGAATTCTAATTAAGGTTTTTCTCGCCTCTGGCATGACTTAATTGACCATCTATCTAGAGCTTCACTCTTGGATTTTACACATTCTTCTTGAAGATTGTAAAGTGAAAATGTTTGAAGTTTTCAATTTTGTTTTTAAATTGTTGCGACACTTTATCGCTTTAGGGAATTATGGGAGAAGGTTGATAAAGAAATTGTTTATAATCCGCGATAAACTCGTAGGCAGTAGGAAATTTGTTAGATCAATCTGCAACCAATTTGAAAGATTGGGGTTGGATCTTTTTCAGCGAACGTTAAAGACTTAATAACAAATAGGCATCAACCTATCAAACCCAGCAGTCCTGTGCGTGCATAAAATTGGAAGTTGTGTGTCCTGGGTAAAATTGGTTGGTTACGTCAATGCCTTATTGGCGAGTCTTTAGAACCACATCAGGCTCTTTTCTCTAACGAGGGGGAACTAACGGCAAATGAATTGATGTACGAAATACAATTCAGATGATTTCTGAACAGCTTGAAGTACCGCTTTAACAAATTTAGAAAGAAATGTTTCTGAACCCAGTTTGACTAGAATTAGCAATCTCGTCACCTTCACTCACAATTAACCCATGAAACTGACCCTCTGCTATAGCTAGAAAGGAGATTGGAGGTGCGTTTACATTCCCGATGAGCTTGGAATTAAACAAGAGCTTAAACCATTAAGCACCGCTTTGCAAATGTTGGGAAAGTTTAAATTCACATCTTAAGATGAAAAGCTGTACGTAAAAATCCAGGCTGCCTGACGTTTTAACGAGCAGAACCCTTCCACATTGGTTGAATTACGCATCCGAATGCTTAATTCAACCTGATTTGGTGATCAAGATCCTAAAACTAGTGGAAATACTAAAGCCAATAATAAAGTTTTGGTAGTTCGGAACCAAATTGCTAAACCTGCTGCTTCACATAGAATAACCCAATATGTGACCACAAGATTAGATGTTTCACCACAGAAATATTGAAAGTATCCCAATATTTGGAAACATTACCGTAGAAAAAGAAAACAGCGGACCCAAACTCGACAGTTTGAACAAACGAAGGCTTATCAAACGTCTCCTTAGATCCATGATTCCGTCTTTATTCTGTAAGTCCGATATGTTATTGAGAGGGATATTAAACAAGAAGTGATTCCTACAGCTTAGAAGCAAGCCGAAGGACATGCAAGTTAGGAAGGGAATTAGCAGATGACAACAATCAGCTTCAAGCGATTGTAAGGAAAAAAAAATCCAATATAGACCGTAGCCTTTGCATCAAAGTCCAATTGACGTAGTAACAAATTAGTAAATTGATCGATGATAACAGGTTCAGAAACAATATTGCCACAACTTGAGTGAAAGCTTAAGGGTATCATCCTATATTTTTGAAGAGGCTAGCGTTAGAAAAGTGCCAAGCTTAAAGAATTCAATTAATAATTATATCTCATTTCTATCATAAGGATCTATGGGCCAGCAGTTCTTACCACAATTTGCACAATTAAGAATTTATATTTTAGAAGCCGTCCTAAGCTTTTTTTAAGTTCAAAAATTGATTGAAAGATGCTAGCGGACAATGACGAAAGCAAAATCCTCAGGTGAATCGAGGAACCAAGGTGTGTATTAATCACTGTTTCGCCGATAAACAGTTGGCAACCGGCCCAGATATTCATGTTGTTTGAAAGAAATGTCTGATGTGGTACTAGTCAGAGGAGCCTTCAAAATGCTTTTCTTACATTCAATTTAAGCAAATCTTGTTTCAAAGCCTCGTCGAATGAGTTAAATTTTCTTCATTGGCGATGTAGCTCTTAAATAGTCTCTGTCCACCGCAGACTGTAACGATTGGATGGAAAATTTTGTAAATACCGCCCGAATTTTAAAACAAAATTGCAAGATTGAAAATTGAAAAGGTCACCTGGGAACCTAACGTATTCGAAACTGTTATGAGTTGTCGGGTAGCTAGCATTTCTTGAGTATCGCCAGTATCTCTCATTTAATGTTGTGATTACGGATTTGTTGGAACTAGCGGAATCGTAGGGGCAATGCCCCCTATATAAACGGGACAGAAATAGTGAAACTAATGGCACCACTAGTAAGTTGAAATTGAAACATCATGGATATAAAGTTTGATACAAGCAGAGCAGAGTTACACCACCTAACTTTTCGTACGGAGAACAATTTACAAAATTTGGTTGTTATTTTCGTATATATCCGGGCGATAAAAATTTGTTAGAGCTCAAATCACTACCAACTACGAATTTCTAACGTAATTTTCAGGATGCTTAAATATTGTTGTTACCCCAGATTCGTATTCTTATACGAATCTACTACTCATTTTTTGCAATCGCACACAGCGAGAATAGCCATTCTGTAACTTTAGCGATCAAAAGGTTTTGTGCTTAGATTTAAAGCCAATTTAATATCTTTTAGAACACAGGTGATACCAATTTCAAAATCCGGTCTATCTACTATTGCTTAAAAGTGTGATTTCCTCACCAAGGTGAAAATTCTATATTAGCATTGATATGCTAGTGATTATTATGAAAGCAGCTCAAAGTTAATTTATATTTGCTATTCGTTGAAGCGAAAAACTTGCGTAACGAATTTAATTTTGTTTCCTAAAAAGTGCAATAAACTCAAATCTTATTCACTACCTTGTTTTCTGTGGTCAACCGACTGATATATTCGCTATCCTTATTTAAATTTTCATCATCAATTTGTGCCGCTTTCTGCATAACCGCAGCCATTTCTTGAATTTTCTCCGCCTGTTTCCGTATCACCTCTTTATTATTGTTCACTTCTAGCACCTCCTTAAAGTTAATTTTCGTGCTGAGTATATTTTTCTGTGTATGTTCACGATACTTGGTCATAATATGTTCCAATACTTTCTGATGATCCTCCAGACACTGTCGCAGCTCTTTGTTTTCCTGCTGGATTTCACGAATATGCGGATTCTCTTGATGAATTATATTTATTAATTGAGCATTAGATTTGTCCCGAGCTAGTTTATTGAGCGATTCAATATCATCATGAAACTATAAATAAACAAATTTAAAACACGAACATATTATTGATTGACCAGAAATGTTTAAGAATATAGTCGGGTACCTCTCGCATTGACACAATCTGTTTATTGACATTATCCGTTTCCACTAATAGTGAATCACCCAATGCTTCACGATCCTTTAGTCGCTTAGCCACACGTTTGGCATCTAACAACATTTGTTCTATAGTAATGGCCATTTGGGACCTGCAACAACAAAAAATATAAGGATTCACTCAAAAAATTTTGTCTTCCATTACGGCGAGAAGCTGCAATTTCGAAATGGGTTTTCTACCATCAAAATAGGCTCGACCCATTTTTAGGCAATGTACGTGCAATGTTTAAAGCTATATGGAAATTCGAGTTCACTTACCAAATTATATTCAAATCAATAACAAATTTATTATTTACATTTATCAATCAATGAAAAATGTATAAATAGAAGTGAAAATTTTTCCTAAAAAACACCTAAATTATGATTTTTGTGTCACTTTGACGTTTGCACTTCAATATTTTATTATTTTTACTCGCTCCCAAATTAAATGTTTTTATGTTGGCATTATGTACGTGGAAAAATTAATGCAGTTTAGTACAAAAAATTAACTAATTTAGTATGAAAATAATAAATCTAGATGTCTCTTATCTGAAATCTGCATTACCATCCACATCCATTTTATTTATTTTTGATCAGATTGGGACTAAAAATTTAAAATAGTTGTGACGGTTTGCAACATTAAAGATAGATTTGATCTAAGTCTTACTTGCAATGAATCCTGTAGTAGAATCTACATCGACAAAATTATTCTTTAAAGGTTACTACATACCCATATACATATGGAACGTTGAAGAGGTAAAACGTGTAGTCGAACTGGTGATTGAAACATTCGGTTAAACATTGAAGTGATGCCTCAGTAATCGACCAGTATTAGGCCTAACGTTTTCAAACAATCATCACTTATAAAATACAGGACTTGGAAAATTAGATTGAGTACTATTAGTATAAAAGCTTCGCAACACAATTAGAGACAGATACGAAGACCGTCCTCGATTGTATCAACCTATCTGGTGGCTAAAGAAAAGAGCTTTTGTTGCCATACAGTTAAATAAATGCCAGTCTTTAGCTTCTTAAACTTAATTCATCTGCAGAACAATAACGCCAGTAAATGATGTAGTAGTGTGAGATTGCTGATCACCAGAATGGAGCAGTATCCGACGTTACATTTTCCCGCGAGATGTCTGCGCTTAATGCGAATAAATGAGATCTAACTCAAACTGATGTGGGAAAGTTGATTTTGAATCACAGGACTAGTGATTCAAATCTAATTAAAGAAACAATTACGCGAACAAATATTTTAGCGGACATGCGTTAAGAGCATTGTAAAAGATCAATCCGATTTTTACTCGCTATAGTGATGCAAATAAAACTTGGAGTTAGTTACACCAATTCCAAGTGATTTAAGCTTCCGTATTCGGACATAAATTTGTTGTAAGCCGAGCGAAGTTCGACAATTTGATAGAGTATATGTTCATGATTAAGCAATCGTTTCAACGTACTCGTCTGCACTTCAAACTCGTATAATGTTGAGACCGGTTTGGTGACCGGAAATAATGCAATACCTAGTAGTCAAGGGCATGATAACATTCTCCCGGTACTCAGTGATGTTGTTCGCAAAGATAAATTTATAAAAAAATCAAATGTAAAGCTTATAAGCAGAATTAAGATTATTAAGCACCGTCAGGGCTCTTATCCTTCTGGTGTGTGGTACTACACTTACTAATAACCTCCAATTTCCCGAGACAACTTACGGGATTACATCAGGATACCGATTCGTATATTGCTTTTGCAGCTTTGCTCTCCCTTTTTTACTTCATTTTGTTTAAATCTTGGTTTAATTGCCAGAATTGCCATTTGTCCGGGTAACCCGAACTTATTTTAGACTTTAGTCCACCGATTCATAACACAAATTTTCCAGAGCCTGAGATTGATCACTCAATTCTGGTTGATAAGCTTGAGAGGTTGAACTTCCCGTCGCTTCCTCTCAGGTGGTTCAAATTATATGTGTCCAACTGCTGGCAATATGTAAAAATCAAAGTCTCATCTTCTTTCAGATCCCGAGTTACTGCAGGTGTTCCAGAGGGTATTCACATAGAACCTCTGTTGTTCTTTGAATATTTGATTGCAAACGGATTTGGACGCAACACAAGATTGGTCGACTAGCAACAAGTTGTCTTTTAACATGAGCAAGTGTAAATCTACGTTGTTCTTTTGCCCCCGCTCACCGTTCGTGCATCAGCATTTTCTCCGTCACGGCGATATGGAATTGAAAAGGTCGCGTTTATCGCGAACCTAGGTGTTATTTTTCTTTCAACCTCTAATTTATAAGAAGCATTGTTTCATTAAAAGCAACTGTTGGGACTTTTGTGACCCACTTACTACGAAATTAGTATATGTAGCCTTCGTTCGCTTCTTGTTTTAATATACCTGCCAAGTTTGATATCCATTTTGTCAGTACAATAGTATAGAAGTCTACCATCCGGTCAATTACTATTCAACCTTACCATGATCGTTGCGCTTTGCTTGGTTTACAGTCACTGATGCATCGGCACGGCGTGAAGTTGCTTTTGATATGTTTGTTCGAGACGTTTTTCTGGGTCGAGTCGATTGTGGGGAAATCCTCACTAGACAAAACATTTTCACTCCTAAGCGTGGTCCGGAGAGACCACGAACGAAGGCGTTGCGCCTCTTCAACAAGTATTTTGCTTTATTTGATTTCTGCCTGACCAGCACAGATTCACTCAGTAATACATTATTCAGTTATTCAGATACTGAGCAATCAAACTTAAGTTTCTTTGATGTAATTTCTTTTTATCTGAGAAGCGACACTGATCCATTTATGGTTTTTTAGTATGCAAAATTTTGATGTACGTCCTTATAATACTCCAGATGGAGTTCCTGAAGTGCGTAAATTAGGTATAAGGCTAGGTTAGGGAAGTTGTTCTAAAGAACTGGCATAGACACAATCACCTCCGTAGCTGTGCCACATAATTGTCTCTCCTAACCTACACACCGAACCTTATTGAGCTCTCAACGAAGCGTAGGATATCCTTTAGGTTCATTTTACTGAGGTCCGTCAAGTCATTTACGAGTAGGAGGGGAGATTCCAGGGATTTCAGTCTGCTAAGCGTTAAACGGGGACAGGTGCAAAGCAAATTGAAATTAGTTTCTTCCTCCTCTTGATCTTCGCAACTACGAAAGTAATCATGTGTGGATACTCCCATTCTGCTCTCATGCTTATCCATGAGACAGTGTCCCGTAATAGCACCCACCACTATAAAGCGACATCCCACCGCCGCTATTCAGACGATCCAAATTTATTCGTGTGCCTTTTGGCACCAGATGTTTGGAGATATACCAGATGCTTGCAGATGTTTGGAGTGGGATCACGATCGGGCTTTGTAGTTGGTTATAGAGCGCGCAAAAAAAATGGCCGAAAGCCGGAAAACAAGCAAGATGTCATGCGACTCCAGAGACTTTTCAAACATTTTGCAAAGTTCATCAATGTATGTATGTATACTTATCTATCAAAGAGATCTGCAGCATTACGCAATCTTACGCAAAACGATGCCCCATTTGAGTGAAATGAAACACATAAATGCGAGTTTCGTGACTTGTTAGAGGTAGTGACTGCTGATCCTGTTTTGGCAATTAAGAATAAGAAATAAGAAAAATCCTGTAGTCGTTCAGACGGATGCATCAACGAATGGATTGGGCTGTGTGCTAATCAAAGGGGACAACCTGTGGCTTATGCATCTATAGAACACTGAGCAAGAGTGGGAAGAAATGGGCTCAAATCGAGAAAGAGCTTGTTGCAATAGTATTTGCATGTGAACGATTTCATTACTTCCTGTATGGTCGTGAATTCATTGCAGAAAGCGATTACAAGCCATTAGAAACATTGGTTAAGCGTGGTTTGTATAATGTCACTGCGCGATTACAAAAAATGTTTATGTTGACTGCTTGGCTCGTGCGTCGTTACCGCATGTGATGGAAATGGAGGAGAGCTGTCATGCGTTATTCATGCAGTAACAAGGGCTGCATGCCTGTCGGCGAGGAAAACTATTAAACATATCGAACAAGATGAGCAGTATAAACGTATTTGTATGTTCATTGATAACGGTTGGCCGAACTATCAGAAGCTTGACAACTTTAGTCAGAAATTCTACAAAGTCAAATCAGAATTACATTTTGAGAATGATTTGCTTTTTCACAACCATTGGTTGGTGATACCCATCGGGCTATAAAATAAAATCGCTTAGTGGTTGCATGCGCCACATCTTGGAATCGAAAAAACTCTTGCTCGTGCTAGACTGCATTGGAATGGAACGTAAGGCATGCGAAACTCTCAAGAGAAATAATCAACGAGAGCCATTGGTACAGGAAGAAATAATAATTGACGCATACACTGGTTTCCTCATAGTGGAAATTATTAATATTAAGCACAAATAAAGTTATTCAAAAGCTGCCAAAGCGCTTTAATATTAGTGGATATCCAACAACTCTTATCAACTCTCATTCTTCGTGGATGAATGTAACATGATCGTACAATATTTGAGTCCAAGATATCCGCAGAGCAATGGCGCAGCAATAGTGATTATCAACATTATACCGACGAAATCGACGATTCATATAGTCAAAACTAAAAATAGTGAATAACAAGAGTAGCATATTAAGTATGGATTGTATAATGCCAATAATAACATGCAAGAAATACAGATCAAACCATGACCAATTACTGATGACACAGCTTGTGAGGCGGAAGATTCTTCATTACCGGTGGATATTGACACAAGTAAAGTATCCTGAGTATGAGGATAAATCAGCCAGTGGTGATGAATCCGAAGATATAATGGTCATCGGGAAGTCATACCGGCTGTTCAGAATCCGGCACAAGATAATTATCGTAGGACACGCTCTGGCCGTTTAGTTCGACCAGCCGTTAGATATAACTGTTAGGAACCATGTAAGTCATGTATTAAATCTTCGAATCATTGTAATTAATTTAATCAAAAAAGGCATGTAATAGGAACGAACACTGCGCACGTGTATTGAACACACTAATCATCTTCCCAATCTACTGACAGCTAGTGAGGACGTACGTTGGCCGACGTTGAATGTGAACCACACCTAAACGTCAAGTTTTTTTCTGCATTTAATTTGACATTTCTCAATTTCAGACTAACTCAATTTGAACCATGGAAAGATACACAATCGAGCAACGCGTTAAAGTTATTCAGGCATATTATGAAAATGGGCGTTCAAATCAAAATGCATATCGTGCACTTCGTGATTTTTTCGGTCAATTTAATCGTCCAAATGAGCATACAATCGGAAAAATCGTGCAAAAATTTGAGCAAACCGAGTCCGTAGGAGATTTTAAAACACCAGTGCATGCTCGTACAGCTCGTACAGCAGAAAATATTGCTGCTGTTCGCGATAGTGTGGCTGAAGAGTCGTCCACCTCAACTCGTCGTCGTGCCCAACAATTGCATCTCTCACGCTCGTCGTTGATGAACATTATGCATAAAGACTTGCATTTACACGCTTATAAGGTGCAATTGTCTCAAGAACTAAATCCTCTTGACCATTCCAAACGTCGCCAATGTTCAGAATGGTGGCAAGAAATGGCAACAGTTGATGATCAATTTACGAAGAAAATCATCTTCGTGATGAGACACATTTTCACCTCAGTGGATTCGTCAATAAGCAGACTTGCCGCATTTGGGCGAATCATAATCCAAGAGTGATTGTCGAAAAACCAATGCACCCACAAAGAGTGATTGCTTGGAGCGGTTTATGGGCTGGCGGCATCATCGGGCCGTATTTTTTCCAAAATGAGGCCGGTCAGACAGTTACTGTGAATGGTGTTTGCTATCGTGAGATGATAACGAACTTTTTATGGCCAGCATTGGAAGATATGGATGTGGACGATATGTGGTTTCAACAAGACGGTGCCACTTGCCACACAGCTAACGAAACAATGGCTCTTTTGCGCGACAAATTCAATGGCCGTGTTATCTCACGTGGTGGCGATGTCAATTGGCCGCCAAGATCATGTGATTTGACACCGTTGGACTTCTTTCTTTGGGGTTATTTGAAAGAAAAGGTGTACGTCGATAAGCCAGCAACAATTCAAGAGCTGAAGGATGAGATAATTCGGCACATTAACGGCATAGAACCTCAATTATGCCTAAGCGTCATCGAAAATTTGGACCATCGAGTGGAGGTGTGCCGCCGAGGTCGCGGCGGCTATTTGGCCGATATTTTGTTCCATACATAATTGAACCATACCATATTATCATAATAAAAAGAATTTACAATAATTTCCTAAATAATTTGTGTTTTATTCAAAATCAACATCGGTCCTTAAAATTTAACCACCCTTTATAAGTAGTCAGTTAGAAGCAAACAATGTATCAATTGTTTTATTTTAATAATTACGAGTATTATTAAAAATTATTTCCAAGCAGATTCTCAAAATTTTTCAACCGGCCGACATCATTTGGCAAAATATGGTTTGTTTCTTTAAACATATATAATCTCGGCTTCGTGATGGATAAATACTTTGAGAAAGTTGTTAAGAAATAATTACAGGGTGGCTGAGACCAAATGTTACTGACTTCACTGTGCTGTCATTTGTGTAGTTGTCATTTTCGCGCGTCAATTTTTTGACAGATTGAAGTTTGGTTAGTTGTTTACATGTGGTCAACAAATAATTGTTCTAAATTAATATCTTCATAAAAAAATCGTAATGCAATTCAAACGTAATAGTGTAATTGCACTGTATTTGGGTGGAAATTCACAAACAGAAATCGTCAGCTCCAGCATTTGAATGTGAATAAAATGTTTGTGTATCGAACCATAACCGGTTCAACGAAACTGGTAGCATCGCTAAACGCAACAGAGGCGGTCCTAAAAAGACAGCAACATCAAAAGAAATGATACGAAATGTGAAGAAACAAATCCAACGAAATCCTCGTCAAAGTGCCAATCAATTAGCCGCACGTCTACATGTTTCACGATACAGCATTCAAACCATATTGAAAAATGAACAACACTTGAAGCCCTACAAGATACAAAAAGTTCAAGATCTTACGGAGGCACAAAAAAAAGTTAGGCTTGAAAGAACACGAGCATTGAAGGCCTTGGCCGAACGTGTTGAGATTCCAAAAATTGTCTTTTCTGATGAGAAAATTTTCACCATTCAACAGTATGTGAATAAACAAAATGATCGTGTTTGGTTAGAGCACAAGTCCAACGATAATTTGGACACAAGCGTTGCCATGCGCAAGCAATCACCAGCTTATGTTATGGTTTGGGCTGCAGTGACTGCAGATGGACGCACTCCTCTGGTTTTCATCGAACATGGAGTCAAGGTAAACCAAGAGGTGTACCGCCAAAAGATCCTAAACGATGCTTTGCTACCTTGGGCACGTAAACACTTTGGTACGAACCGTTGGACATTCCAACAGGACTCGGCACCGTCACACAAAGCTCGAGCGGCACAGTAATTTTTACAAAATTGCGTTCTGCGGCTGACTTCGTCGAAAGAATGGCCACCATATTCACCAGACTTGAATCCCATGGATTTATCCATATGGTCCATTTTGGAGAGTAAGGTGTCCACTAAAAAATACGACAGTGTTGATGCATTGAAGTCAGCTCTTGTTCGAGAATGGAATAAAATTACGCAAGCTCACGTTCGGTCAGCATGCAATGCTTTCTATGGAAGACTGAATCAAATAATCAGAGCCAAAGGAGATCATATCGAGCAGTAACATGTTTTTCATAAAATGTAATTTGTTTTCAACATATTCCACGAAATTTCAATAAAAAATAATCAAAATTAAAAAAATTACAGCGTTTTCATTTGGTAACACTTGGTCTCAGCCACCCTGTATTATTTATTTTACGTAGAAAACACAGATAACCTTAAAAGATGTTCAACTTATGCTCAAAAATCGCTTGGTCATTTTAACAAAACTCGCATTACAATAAAATTTATGTACATAATTTGTTAGTCACCTACGAAATTCAAAAATATTTCGAAATATAAAATTAGTTGGGAAGATGACCCCATACTGAAACCGTGGCTGACAAATGTCAATAACATGCCGTATTGCCGTGCATGCTCGTGTGAATTGAGAAGTGGTGGTAGAGTAAGGGATCGATCTTAAACATCACGCCCAAACACTAAAGCACACCACAAATTCAAATGGAATTGTTATGCATAAGAAAATCAGTGAATTATTTGCGAGAATATCAAGTGTAAACCAAAACGTTGTTAAGGCGGAATTACAACTAAATGCTTTTTGTGCTGACCATAATATTTCTTTCACAACAATGGATCATTTGATTCCAATGCTGAAAAATGCAATACCGGTTTCCCAAATTTTGAAAAACGTGTCGTGTGCAAGTCAAAAACCACTGCAATATTAAAAAATATAATAGCCCCATCTTATTTAGAAGACCTTTGTGGATTTTCAACTTCGAACTATTTTTCGTGGTGTATGGACGAATCAACCGATATTTCTACAACCAAATTATCGAGTTTATTTGTACGAACATCTTTTAATGATAAAATCCAAGATTTTTTTCTTGTTTTATTGAAAGTGGAAGCATGTGATTCCGATTCCATATATTCAAATATCGTAAAATCCACGGGAAGAACATCGATTATAAAAAATTCTTGGAGCGGACGGTGCGAATGTAATGACAGGTGCGAATGTAATGACAGGTGCGAATCACTCACACAAAATTGACTAGCACCTGAATGGTTAGTTGGGTATAAACCAACTTTTTGTAAACTTTTCGATTATACAAGGTGTTTTTTTAGGAGGTTTGTTTTTCCGATAGATGTCGTTTTATTTTATGACAGTTGTTTTGACAGCTCAAAGTGGCATTTCTACTCAGTATTGTTTGGCAAATCATTATGAATAGGTTAACTCCAGAACAACGTTTTCAAATCGTGGAAATTTATTTTCAAAATCAGTGTTCAATTAAAAATGTTTATAGAGCACTTCGTGAATTTTATGGTGCACATAATCGTCCGTCAGAGACCACCATAAAGAACGTAATTACCAAATTTCGGTCTACATTCACTCTTTTGGATGCCAAGCCACCGACAAGAATGAGAAGAGTTCGTACAGAAGAAAATATTGCTGTCGTTGAGGCCATTGTCGAAGAAAACGACAATTTATCGATTCGTCGTCGTGCTCAGCAAATTGGACTTTGTCCATCGACTTTATGGAAAATTTTACGTAAAGATTTGGGTTTGGTGCCATACAAAATTCAATTGGTGCAAGAATTAAAGCCACACGACCATCGTTTGCGCCGTGAATTCAGTGATTGGTCGTTAAATCAATTGAACGAAGATCCATTTTTTTACCGTAAAATTCTCTTCAGTGATGAGGCGCATTTTTGGTTAAATGGATACGTCAACAAACAAAATTGTCGCATTTGGAGCAAAGATAATCCACACGCCGTTCTAGAATTACCAATGCATCCTGATAAATGTACTGTTTGGTGCGGTCTATGGGCTGGTGGGATCATCGGTCCATATTTCTTTAAAAATGAGGAAGGACGACGCGTTACCGTGAATGGAAATCGATACAGAACCATGTTAAATGAGTTTTTGTTGTCAAATCTTGAAGATATGGATATGAATGAAATGTGGTTTCAACAAGATGGTGCCACTTGCCATACAGCACGTGAAACAATCGACTTATTGAAAGAAACTTTCAACGACAACATTATTTCGAGAAATGGTCCGGTGAATTGGCCTCCGCGTTCGTGCGATTTGACGCCACTCGATTACTTTTTGTGGGGATACGTGAAGTCATTGGTTTATGTGGATAAACCTCAATCGATTGACGCTTTGGAAACCAATATTCAACGTGTCATTGCTGACATACGCCCTCAAATGCTTGAAAAAGTGCTGGAAAATTGGACCTCCAGAATGACATTTGTGAAAAATAGTCGTGGTAGCCATATGCCAGAAATTGTGTTTAAATGTTAAATGCCAAAAAATTATCTACCAAATAAAAAAAAATTTTGGTCATTTCATAATTTTATATGTGTTTTATTCAAAAAAAAAATCGGCAACCTCTTAAAAAAACACCCTTTAGAAGCCAATGTAAACAACAAAAAATAGTTTAGTTTTAATTTTTTGTTTGAGAGTTAATGATTCTTTGACACAACAAGAGATTCGTCAGTTAATTTATCGAAAATTATCGTCACCCAAATCCATTAAGTACTACATACTTTGAAATGTAAATTTGTTCAAGACCACTAAAAGTTTACGTGAGAAAAGAACGAATCGCTGCGTCGAAACCTTAGTTTAAACTAAACTCAAACTGCTATTATTGGATGGAATACAATTAGTGCTTTTAATCAGAATTCAACTTCATTAGGCGAAGAAACCGACATCGAGCTATTTTATATTCGTGCCTGTATACGGGATTATTGCAGACCGCAGCATCGTCAGCCGCATAACTGGCTTCTTTCAACGTATTACCAGAAACCGAGGTGACACCTTAAATAACGTATCTCTGCAACGACTGATAATTGGATAAACTAAACAGACTTGTAAGTACCCAATTAATTATTTACGGTGCTAGTACTAATATAGAACTAGCACTAATATTTCAGTTCAAAAATAAGTTTTTTAATTTTAAAATTAAAATTTAATTTTAATTTTCGGTAATTTTTCTTATTTTCGCTTTTTTGCTTTGGCGTGTGGTGCAGGGTATGAACGATCTACCTACTTTCCTAGCATCGACGAATGATACAGACTTATCACCGGCATCAAGCAGCGGTTCAACAAGGGAGTATAATATCATGATAACTCCCACAGAGCTGGCTGGGCTTATTAAAGATGCTATCGCCAAGGCTGTCTTACGGTTTAATATAAATTCTAAAGAAATTCCAAAGACTCCGCGACCATAATAATTTTTCTGCCGGTGCTGGAATTGTTGCTCGAGTGGCTTTCAAACTTTATTCTCAAAATCGAATTGTATGGTTTGAGATACTCGAGCAGCAGTTCGCATTGGCAGAAATTACTGTCGAGTCTACTAAATGTGCTCATACGATGGGAACGCTGAATGCACGACTCCAAGACACATTTCCATTTTTAATCACTAGCCCGAAGGGTAATACATCTTAGTCTACATTTAAGACTTAGGTGATTCGAATACTTGGTGAATCAGAAAACTCGAAGCTCTCGTTCCAGTTTTTGAGTATAATGAAATTGAATCGTACTATTTTTTTAATAGATACAGGTGTAGATGTCTCAGTCTTTCCAGCCCGTTTTGTTCGGAATCCAAGTGTCGACCCATCATTCAGGTTATTCGCCGCGAACGGTTCTTCGGTTACTGCGTATGGGACTAAAATTTTAAAATTTAGCATCGGACTGCCCCGCGAATTTTTCTAGGAGTTCATAGTTGCTGACGTGTCGGTGCCTATCATCGGCTCGGATTTTTTGACGAAAACTGGTTTGTTTGTGGATATACATAGGCAGAGGCTTATAGATCCGTTAACCTCTCTGTATTCAAATGAAACTCTTTCCTCCTACGATGATACTACTGTACCTACGATCGACAAGTCAACAATGGACCCAGGAGTTTTCAATGTAATATCAAAATTTTTACATTCATTCACGGTAACATTAATATTGACAACCCTAAACATAACGTGACTCACCAAATTGAAACAAACCCACCACCGGTTGCATGCAAACCACGACGACTAGCACCGAACAAATTCATCATTGCGAATATACAGAATTCGAAAACATGATGAAACTCGGGATTGGCAGACCTAGTAGCAGCTCTCGGTCCAGCCCGCTATACTTAGTGCTAAAAAAGAACGGAATTTGGCGACCGTGTGGAGACTTTCGTGCGTTAATTAAATAAAGTCACAATTCTAGATAGGCGTCCGATTCCAAATTCTAATCGAAATTTCTATTGAACCGATGGACATTCCAAAAACAGCAATTTCGACACCTTTCGGACTATTTGAATTCTGTAGAATGATTTTCACTCATTTCTAGACCCAGCACAGTCGTTCCAACGTCTTATGCATTCAGCATTACGTGGACTCGACTTCCCTTTTGTATATTTGGACGACGTGCTCATTGCCTCTCGAAATTATGACGAACATCTCGAACATATTAAAATTATTTTTACTAAATTAGAAGAACATGGACTGGTTGTAAATGTTGACAAATTCGTTTTCGCAAAAACCGAAATTATCTTTTTAGGTCATTTATGGTAACTGGACAAGGTATATTACCATCGCATGAACGGGTTCAAGTCAACAAAGATTTCGAACAACCACAGACTGTTAAACAACTGAAATGTTTTTGACATGATCAACTTTTATCGACGATTCATTGCGGGTTCCGCTGCTGAACGATTACCTAAAAGGGTACACTAAAAATAGTCGAATTCCAATACAATGATCAACGGTGGCTATCGAAGCGTTCGATACCTGTAAAATTAAACTTACGAACGCTACTTTACTTATTTATCCATCATCATCAGCACCTCTGGCCATCATGGTTGACACTTCCGATACGGCGATCGAAGCGGTGATCCAGCAGTTAGTATCGGACACTTGGTAACCACTCGGTTTCTTTTCGGTACATCTTGGTGATACGCAAAAAATATACAGTGTTTATGATCGTGAACTTTTCGCGGCTTATTCGGGAATTAAACGTTTTCGATATCTTCTAGAAGGTCGTTTATTTACACTTTATACTGATCATAAGCCACTTGTCTACGCTTTTAATCAGAAACCGGGAAAAGCATCTCCTCGTCAATTTTGACAATTAGATTTCATTGGTCAATTCATGACCGATATTCAGCACATCTCTGGACTGGATAACGTTGTCGCAGATTCTCGTTGACGCATTAATCAAATTTCTATTTCCGAAAGTATTTATTATGCTATCATCGCAGATGCTCAATGACGAAGAACTTGAAGACCTTTTAAGGAGTAACTCTGTTCTCAAATTTGAGAAATTTCCCGTTTCTTTCAATTCAAAAAAATCAATTTATTGTGATATTTCTACCACTACATCTAGGCCATTCATTCCCCTAAATTTCCGAAAACAAGTTTTCGAGGCTCTTCATAATGTTTCTCATCCTGGCGTCAAAGCTTCCATGAAACTTTTGACTAAGATTGTCATCTGGTCATCGACTGAAAAATACGTTCAGAAAATGGCTCAAAGTTGTTTAGCTTGCCAAAAAGCTAAAATCGCTCGACATCCAAAATCTCCGCTTGGTAACTATATAAATTAACTTCTCAACGCTTTTGGATTATTCACCTCGATATCATCGGTTTATTACCAGTTTATGATAATCAGCGGTATTGCGTTACATTGATTGAAAGAAACACTCGCTGGCCCGAGGCGGTTCCAGTTCCGGAATTAACTGCTGCAACCGTGGCTTTCGCTGCTTAGATAGCCCGCTTTGGTGTGCCAGAGCTCATTGTCACGGACCAGGGCTTGCAATTCGAATCTCAACATTTTTCGCGAACTGGCTAACTTACTTGGTTTTGAATGTAGGAGAACAACAATCCAAAATGTAATGGCATGATCGAGAGATGGTATCTGGTCATCAAATCTGCCATTATGTGCTACGACCGATTTGATTGGGCTAGTGTTCTTGCTGCATGTTCATGCCACTCGTTTGCATTATGTGCTAATCAGGCGTGTAAGTATTTGCCTAAATTTATTGAAACTTGCGCTAGGGATATGTACAATTTTATACAGAATAGCCCTAAGCGTATTAAGTTATATTCATCACTGCAAGTTTTATTGGATTATAAGCCGATCAAATTACTACATCCATCGCAAACACGCTGGCTGACTTTTGAAGCCACTATCAATCGAATACTAAGCAAATATGAAGTGTTTCGATTATATTGTGTTCATGAGGATGTGTATAAATTCGAGTCGGTTCAAAGAATAAATCAAACTCTACAAAATCCTGAGTTTGATGAAGTTAAAGTTTATGAGGTAATAACTTGATTTTGAATCTTTCATAAAAGAGGAGTTTCTGGTTGATCAACATTTGCATAAACTAGACCTAAATAATTCAGATATTTTAAAGGAATTAAAAACATGTATTTGGGCGTTGACGTAATGCGCACACGCATTGACTCCAGAAATAGAATTGAATTTTCGATCTAATTCTATTTGCAAAAAACAAACAAACAAACAAAAAAATTCGGTTTTGACAATAAATTATTGAAGGCACTGCAAATACTCGCGCCAACTAAGAGAAATCCTTCATGTATCGATTTAGTTATTTTGTTTCCTTATCTTGATGATCAAACGACTAGTAACCGGTTGACCATGAGTGGAGAGAACTTAGACATTTTAATTTCAATGACACAAAAGTCGATGAAAACATATTTTAGAGTGAAATTTTCGAAATAAAACGTTGTGACCGCTCGATATGCTTCCAATTTAAGAAAAATACTAATTATGGCTATTTTGGCCATTCCTGTCGCAACGGCCAACGTAGAGCGCATATTCTCGGTGAATAATTTAAACAAAACCAAAGTTCGTAATGGCCTAAATGCTTCCACGCTTCGTGAAATTTTATTAACAAAAGAGTTTATGAAAAAAATGGTAATTAATTGCAGTATTTTACGTGTTGAAATGTAGTAACGAACTGAAATATCGAGCTGTGCTAATAATCCAATGAAGTTCAACAATTGTCTTATTTTATTTATGAATTTCGAAATGATTTTCAACGAAAAGTCGGAAAAAGATTTCCGTCGTTTGAAAGATTTATTTTTTGAATTGGCAAGATTTTGTAAAAAATTATCTGGTAACACTGGTGGCACAATACAACAGGTAAACCTGTGCTATTAGAGGTTTCAACTATTCTTCCATCTGACTACGCTATGGGACTTAGTATTTTGCAGTTGGGCCGTGTAATTGTTTCCCCACCTTTATGTTTCCAGTTTCCTATCAGAATTCTAATTTTCATAAAAGCGATGGATTTTCTTATTATGTACGCGCGTTGAATAACCAAACACAATACGAAAAATTATATTCATTTGGCTTCGGCGATTTTCCGTTTGTGCAATTTTTGATAATGTCTTCAATAAAGTGCAAAGCTAAAATAAAAACAATATCGACTGGTGCATGAATCGGATCGTACCAACGTAAGATAGACGCAGAATTAAATGAATTAATATCGACTAAGTTTCTTAACATTTTTTGAGGGTAACAAAATACTGAAAACATTTTTTCGCCCGCCCGTACCAAACAAATAGTTGTATATTGTCGTTTTTGTATTATACAAATATAAAATGATTCTTCAAATATAATAAATCAATAATAATACTTACATGACACTACCTGGTAGTCGCATCATGACGCTTTAAATTAATATTTGTTCAAATTAGATTATTTTAATGTTTTTTATCAAACTCCATTATAAAACTAACTGTAAACACTGCCTAGTTTATGTTATAATCGCAGCGACAGCAACTGATCAACCAACATGTGGAAAACTTTGTACTAAACATGTATATCTACTTACAAAATGTCGATTTAAAAAATTAGTTCGTGACGTCTATTGGAGAATGAACAAACTAATCAAATTTCTGCATTACCATTTTTAGTTGATAAAATTGAACCGGCGTTTTTAAAGAGCCGCGTAGCGAAAATAATTTAAACTTCAATTTGTGGTTTGATACTTTGCTACAATAATTTTTTATTTAAGGCGCTGATTAAAAATATATCACGTGACCGATTTCTTAGCTAAGACACAATAAAACTGGTTTACTTTATCTAATAGATGGGGCGTACAGTACCATTTTGAACTTTTCATTTAAATTGTGAGGTTCGTTATTTTTTAACTTTTTATAATTTTTAACATACGGCGGCGTTGCATCGAAAATAAACATAAAACGGAAGCATGAAAGTAAAAATTTATTTCCATTTCCAATGAAATACGAATTTTTATAAAATAATCTCATAGTAGCAAAGTAGATCAGCACATCGCGACTCGAGACTAATTCAGTTAACTTGAAATTGACGGAATGCTGTTCGCGAAAACGAACATAGCCCTAAGTCAACCAAATATTCAAAAGCAGATCTAAAGAGGGTGATCTTAACATCTATGATTGAAAATTATTGTATGCACAACAACTATCACTCGCCTCGTTGTTTATATCCACATAAACTGATTTTTGTTCTATCACTAACAACCCAAACAAATGGTGGTCACATGAAGAATGAAACATTTAATTTATTTTAATTTAAATGTTTGTATAAGACATATCCCGATTATTAAAAATTGTACGTTACAAAAGTGATAGATATATAGTCAGTGACAACTGATTGGTAACTCTGCAGTGATGCTTGCACTTTTAAAGTATCGACATTCGTTCGAACGGTACTATGTGCTTGTTTATTGCATTTAGATGATATTTGACACTTATATTTGTCGACATCTTTATTGATTTAACGTCGGATATGCTGGTGAAGTATCTCTTATAGAGACCATGACTTGATCTATTTGGTTGTTCGTTCTTTCATCATTATATCTTTACGTTACTTTGTGGATTCTCTGATATATGGAGAAAACTTACTTGATACAACAAAATTGTACATTATGGCCAGGTCAGTGACGTACCGGCCGTTTTTGTTACTATAGTAATGTGCAAGCTGTTATAGGACCATTGCATTTGCATTAAAGTCGATATTAATGACTCATTTCAACTCAATAAAGTGTGACTGAAAAACTGAGTTTTAGACAGAGCAACAAAGTTGTCTTAATTAGAGAAGAGAACAGAAAATTTGGGATCACCGCAAATAAAATGAATTTCACCTACATCACCGACAACAAATTCGCGACCGATTAGATGGTTGAGAACCACATCACCGTATAAAATTCAGCGAGAACATTGTGTGTGCTCATCTAGATGATGATCTGACAAACCACTTAACCGACACAACTTCAACACTCATAACGCCAACACCCACATCACCAACTCCCATTGAAAATCAGAGTATCACCAAAAAACGAATTTTGGCGGTTAAGCTAACTTAGCTTAAACAATCAAATCGCCGACGCAATCACATCGCCGACAAACAAACATTGGCAACTCAGACAACGCCGAAAACCGTATCGCCGTCACACATCGCCTATAAGAATTTTTACCAACAAGCCCACATTAGAACACATATCGCCCAAGCCCATTGAGGACAAGACCACATCATCGACACTCATATTGCCGAAACCCAAATCTCCGATAATAACGTTGCTGGCGCCCGACACGCACACATCCCCAACGATTTCATCGCTGACACTATCATTGCGCCGACAGCCACTTTGCCGACTCGCCACTTAATGCCAAACACAACATATCGTATGTAATGTAGTTAATTCGGCTATGGAGTGGTTAAGCGACGGGTTAACAACCATCTCTTACAAAAACTGTAACGAATGCATCATAAACAGGTGAAAACTATGTAATAGAAAAAATTAAAATGAATCCTAATACTTTCAAACCTACGAGACCAAACCATTCCAAAATGCCAAGAATTACACATAAAACGTACTTGCACTATCAGAGCTTCATTGGTATGGGAGTGGGATCCACCAATGGATTGGTAACCATAGTGTCGGTTTTCTCATTTTTCAGCGCGTGATGCGACACTGTCAATATGCGGAAATGCGCAGTTTAACCCGATCGTTACTGATTATATGTATATGTACCGAAGAAAAATCGGATGTCGAGGAAAAAGAGGTCTATAATAACATCTTTTGAATTTAAAATAAATCATCGTTGATATAAGCTCGATACCATCATAGGGGTCAGAAAACTTACAGAATATTGTTTCAAAAACTTACTTAGTCCGTTTGCTTGTGGTGTACAAATATAAATGAAAGTACACATTTGTGGAACACCGAGGCCTTATTAGACCAAGTAGCTACGGCTTGAAAGCTAGGAGAACCTATACAGCAGATCATTACAAGATATGTATGGATAATTATAGGCTAGTAATAGGCTAATTAAATGCTCTATCAAACAATTTTGGGCTCCATCCCTTCCAACTAAACCGATGGGTTCTGCTAGCTTTAGAAAAAGTTGGTGGTGGAACCCATAAGAAAAAATAATTAAAACAAGGGGAAAATTAATGGTTAATTTTAGGCTAATTAAATGTTCTATTAAATTTTTTTATTCTGCTCGTTCTAAAAAAAGCATTAGGCTTTATCACTTCAAAACTAGCGGAACCCAAATCGAAACGAAATTATAACACAAAACTTGATTTTTTGACATGCAAATAATTTTAGGCGCACAAAGGCAAAATTTAGGCTTCACTTGTTCTTTTCGAAATTTCAGGGCATTTAATTTAAAGCTAGCAGAAGCCAAATTGACAATATAACCGAAACTGAATTTAGGTTTCGGTACGATTTTTGATTTGGATTCTGTGCCTAAAACTATTTGTATATGTCGATTGATCTTGTTTTGCGTTCTAATTTCAGTGTTGGTCCGATTTTCGATTTGGGTTCTGCTAGCTTTAAATTAAATGGACTTAAGCTTAGTCAAGAACGAGTACAGCTCAAAACTTTTTACGAGGGAATTTAAATAAGCCGTAATAAGCCTAAATCTATTGTTTGTTAATGGATCTTGGTTAGTTAGTTTGGCTGCAGGTGGTTGCGGATGGAATTATAAAGTTCTACCGAAAAATCATATATTGCTGGATTTATAAGGTTCCGGCTGAAAAATTATAAAATGCATCGTGCTACTTGTGCCATAGTTGGTTTGATTCCGGCTGATATGGTTCCGACTGGCGTGATGGACACCAATATTTAAGAGTAATTTAATTTAGTTTTATTTATGCTTTAGTTAGTTCCTTATTATGGTCATCAATGTAAAATTATTAATTCACTCCAGTTGTAGTGTTATTTTACTAACAACCCTATTCTCCCCTAAAAACTCATGAAGTTTCATTAAATTAACAAAAATCAAAACGACAATGGAAAAACCACGGAAATATACGCTAAAGACATTCCATTCATGTAAACAAAAATTAATTTCTGTAATCAGATATCAGGTATACCTAAAGGCTTTAGGAAGTCAGGTAAAACCAACAGATCACCGATAAACTTAGGAGCAGTTCAGATCTCAACTACGCAAATAAAACCGAGAAAAAACTGCATAAAAGTGACAAAGTAGAAATCAACACCCAGCAACCGGAACAAGTATTAACAATCAACCAAAGCGGAGCTGTCAATCAGAAACAAATCCAAACAGAAATCGCATCACCCAACACAAATAAAACGGTAACAGTTAATCAAGAGGAAACCCAGAAGAAAACACACGAAAGCGAACAAATACACCCCGAAGTAGAGAACCCAAACAGGAAAGATGAACAAAAATCACAAACTCGCACCCAAAACCAGAGCTACTAACAAATACGAAAATATTCTACAAAAAATGAACCAGCAAAAGATACAGCAGAGCATCGCGAACTTTGTACCCGAATTTAACAGCGAGGATAGCAAAAACAGAACAAATAACCTAACTAGATTCCTGGGAACGGCGGACAGCATCTAGGAAACACTAAAAACGGAAGTCGAAAGAACCACATTTAACAAGTTAATCAAACTACGACTAACAGGCGATACCTTCATGGGAATTTCACACAGGCACATCATCAACTATACGAATCTCAGGGAAATATTGAACAGCATGTACACAGAGTCATATTCGTTAAACGAGCTTAAAATAAAATTCACAAACATACAATAACCATACGGTGAGTCAATAAGAAATTATGGCTACCGTCTACTAGAGGCATTGGAGCGATATAAAACAGGCTACAAAAAAAAATATAATTTAAACAACATAGACGAAGCCTACACACAACATCTAAACTCAACATCAGTCCAATCATTCAAACGCGGGCTGAATAACACAATCCTACGGGAGAAAATAGCGACAATAAAAGCCGAAAACGTTGATCAGATCATAAATGAAACGGAAGCAATTGAGAATATGCTAACAGGGTCAATAAGAAACCTGGAAACACAAACCATAAACAGACAAATTCCACCAATACCAATTCAAACATTCACACCTCAGGGCAAACACTACACCAAAATTCCAACCACCTGCAACTACTGCCAACGACAAAATCTTACATGGGACGAGTGCCGTACACGTATGAACCAAGAAAGAATTTGAAGAATGACACAAACTCAGCCGTACAACCAGCAACAACCAAGAAACTTCAACAGGTCTCAACAACCACCAAACCAGTACTACAACTATTTTAACCAGAACCAATTCCTCAGACAACAACCACAAATTATACCACAGAACATCCCAAGCAACTCTAGGCAAAATATCAATACACAGCAAAACAACAGCCAGTATCCTTCGACCTCTCAGCAAACATATTATAAATCAAACCAACAAACAAACAGGTTCATCCCAAAATTCTGTTCTCATTGTAAAACGACTACAGGGCACACGTTCGATGAATGCCGTAGTAAACTTTACACGAAAAATCCGACACAACATAATAATCATGCAAATCCAATCGCACCTCCTGATACAAATGGATTAACCGAAAAATTCACCGGAATGCGAATCAATACATTATAGCAAACACAAGCCGATATTAACCCATTACAACAGTCTCAACAGGGAAACTCCAGCCGATCCGACCAGCTGTAGCGCCACTGCCACCGGATCACACTCAAATCAACCAAACGCAAAACGAATAAATTCACGAACATTATACTCTCCAAATGGGTATCATCCCAGAAATGTACCTAAAAAACTTAAACACAACTAATTACAAGAACTCACAAAGTTCTAATTCACAAACAAAAGCCGCCGCTACAATTCCGGCGCACAAACATCAATCAAAAGCCACCGCTACAATTCCGGTGCAAAACATAGCTATCAACCAATCGTCAATTAAACCAAAGAGCCCAAACGCTCCCCCAAAAACTTTAGCAAATATGAAATCGAGCTCAGACGCTTACAAGTAAACCAAGTTCAAACAGACAAAGACGACATTTACCAAGAAACAACAAACTTACAAATAGACAGCATATTAATTGTAATACATATAATAATCCTATACCTTTCCGCTAAACTCACAAAATACTACGAAATAACAAAAGTACAGCTACCTAAAATCCAGCATCAAATAACCAACATCAAACAAAACATACTGTCTACTATAAAACAAAAATTATCACACAGCACAAACACACTACACAAATTTTCAAACCTTGAATCCACACAAAAATCAAGCCACCTCAAACAAACTCACCTATCCAAACAAAATTTGAAATCTCAAACTACAAGGCCCCAACTAAAAACAAACAAAACAAATATCCTAGACCAAGACCTCGACGAGACGGACTCTAACATCTTAGCAAAACTACTCTACCCCGAAAAACCCACGTCGATAAACTTGTTATCACAATTCAGAACAAATAGAGATACGATATTCCCGCTAATAAACCAGAAAACGAGACCAGACTTATTAATAGACTCGGGCGCGGACATATCCATCATCAAACTAAGACACATTACCACGAACGAAATAAACAAACTAGACACATTAGAATTATCAGGAATAGGCAAAGGTACAGTAAAGACAAACGATTCTCTGACACTAGCCCTACAATTGAACGACGAACTACAAGTACAGCACAAGTTCCACGCCGTACCGAACGACTTCCAAATACTAGAGGACGGAATAATAGGCCGCGAATTTTGACAGTTTCAAGGCAGACAAGTACAAATAACATTAAAATCAAGAAGCATTTAATCAAATTTTCTAACCGAACAGACAATAAAATAATATTACCAGCCCGTAGCGAGACAATTATCGAAATAGAAACACCAACAAACCAACTGACGTTTGCACAGCATCACAGATTAAACCAGGGATATTCAACCCACACACTTTAATACAACCAGTCAACTATAGAGCGAAAATTATGATAGCAAACACGCTGCCAGAAGACAGCGAACTCTCACACTTCCAACCGTCATGAGACATTTTACCAAAAGACACTCAATATTACCACACAAGATAAACAGTAGAACAACCCTCGCGTCAGGACGAAATTGTAAAAATCAAAACAGAAAACTTAGACAAAAATAACAACGTAGAAGAAAACATGACGATACTGAATTTATGCCTTCAATACGAAGACATATTCTTTCTGGAAGGCGACAAGTTAACGAGTATCCAAGACATATATCACAACATAAACTTATATACAGACTCAAAACCAGTACAAGAACAAAGGTATAGATTACCTCAGGCACATAAAGAAGAAATCAACAGACAAGTACAAGAAATGCTCGACGACGGAAAAATAAATCCTAGCACTAGTCCTTTCAACAGTCCACTCCTAGCAGTTCCCAAAAAAACCAGGAAGCAATGGCAAGTCCAAATGGCGTGTAGTCGTAGACTTCCGAAAATTAAACGACATAACAATTGGAGACTTATTCCCTCTACCCAACATAAACGACATCTTAGACCAACTCGGTCATGCCCAATATTTCTCCTCGCTAGATATGGCTAGCGGCTATCACCAAATAGAAATGAATCCAAATGATGCACACAAAACTGCCTTCAGCACAGATTACGGTCATTTTGAATTTAATAGAATGCCCTTCGGTCTCAAAAACTCTCAGGCCACTTTTCAAAGAACAATAAACCACGTCCTAAGAGGATTTCAAGGTTTAAAAGGTTTTATATACTTAGACGATGTGATCATCTACAGAAAAAATTTAAAAGACCATAATGACAAATTATCCGAGGTTTTCCAAATCTGCAAGAAAAATAATTTAAAGTTGCAGTGCACAAAATGCAAATTTCTAAGGAAAGAAATAACATTCTTAGGCCATATCATAACCCCTGAAGGAATTAAACCTAGCCCATCGACTGTAGAAACAGTCCAAAATTTTCCAGAACCTAACAATGTAAGAGAGACACAATCTTTTCTGGGTCTCGCAAACTACTACCGACGTTTCATACCAAAATTCTCTGAAATCGCTGAACCACTCACGAAATTAACCAGAAAAGGAACTGCATTCATCTTCTCAGACAACTGCAAACTAGCTCTATCCATTTTGAAAAACTTATTAATAAAGCCACCCATTCTAAGATATCCTGATATGAACAAACCATTCACCCTAACTACAGACGCAAGCGGCTATAGCTTCGGAGCGGTACTTTCACAAACATACAACCAAACTGAATTCCCAGTAGCTTATGCAAGCAGAGCATTTGTGTACAATTTATTTCAATGATTAACACTTTCCTTTTAATATTAAAGTAAATTACTTTTACGAATATTATTTTGGGAGTCCGCGAAGTGGTTGTGCTGAGTGGCTTGCCGCTGATCTAGCTGGCGGTGTGTGTTAATTTTGAATATTGATCAAAATGGCCGGGTTTATCGGTCTAAAATGCAGTCGGCGATGTGATTGTTGGCCATCTAGCCTGTCGGCATAATTGTTGCTTGTTATTTGATCAATACAAAAAAAAAACCTTTTTCTGGAGCTATAAATAAATCTTGTTTATGAAAGTTTTTAAGGATAACATCAATAGTGTAATCTATAACTTAGCCAATTTGAGCGGGAATGTTGAGGTATGGTGCGTTTGAATTTAAATTATTTGAAGCACCTGTTTACACAGATTGAGGGCATATATTACGCTTGCACTATATGATAGAAGTTCCACCTCATGCTAACACCTCTATCTTTTTGACTTTTTTTAATAAAGAGATTATTTATGAGCTCATTCACGGATCTTTCTACACCCGAAGACTACCTGAAAATCAGCTATTATCGCTTGGACCCTAAAAGCCATTCTACTTCCATATTTCGTGACTCACCCTAACATATCGAGGCAGATTGAATCTTGTCCACACATTGGACATGCACTTACAGTACAAAAAACTGAGAAATTTAATTTTGTTTAGGTTATGTTAAATTTTAGTTGAGTTAATTTTGCCACATATGCAATTCGTAAATCCCTATTTTAATTAGGAACATCCAAGCAACATTTTTATGTTTATATCAGATGCAAAAGCATCTCGAAATTATTATTAAAAACTTTTCACTTACCGCATAATAGCTAATGCATGTTCTTTAGATCCTAAGGTCTAAGGAGCTACATACACTGCATGCCAGCTTACGTTGTATTTATGTTTATTTTCCAAATTATAAAATCATTTTTATTGCATTTCTACAAACATACAATAAAAGCTCATAAAATTCATTTAACAACAAAAGCAACATACACTCCATCAACGAGCATAATTTTACTTTTTTATGTAAAAACTTTTTCTGTTATGTTTGTATTTTTATTTTTATGATGTCATTCGAAATAAAAAAAAATACTCGTACAACAACCAACACCAAACACACAAAAGGAAATGTACTTTTGTGGGAAAACTTTTTACTTCTAATTTTCCTCGCTGTATTTGTTTGTACATTATTTTATTTTCATTATTTGAAAACTTGAAAATATTTTCATTTTATTTTTTTGGGATTTTTATGAATTTTCTTTATGTTTTTAACTGTTAAGTAATTATTATCACTGTGTGAGATATTTTTATTAATTTCATGAACTTGAAATGTGTCACATGAATATTTTATTTTAATATTTTCTTAAAATGTATTTCCCCTCAGGAATTTCTTTAGAAAAATTATGTGAGTACTGATTGTTCAACAGAGGATTGATTTGTTCAACAGAAGCTTTCGATGGCTTATACTAACTTTAAAGATTATACGTATTAAGTTGCAGGTATAAATGAATTTAACTCCGGATGAAATTTCTAAAAAATTTCAGATCTCAACATGAAGGTGGCAGCACTCATCAACAAAAGTGCTTTTGGAGCCATTTTGGATACGCAGTTGTCGTTTAACAATCGATCGAGTGAGTCAATGTGAGTGTTGTGCGGAGCGGTATGCCTACTCCTGGGCTTGACAACTGCATCATGTGCATGGCTTTCGCTCAATTTGCACTGGAACTTTCTCTGGTACTCATTTATAAATGATTTGTACGATTAAAAAACAGGAGCTTTCGAGAGCTCTCGATTTCAAGTAGTCTGTGATATCCTGCTTCATATGAACTGCCCAATGACTGTGATGATTGTTTGATTGGAAGTTTAGCCAAAAATTGGTCAGTATCAGTTCTGATAATAGTTTGTTCGTAGGACACTTCGATTCAATTTGGTTGTAATGCAACTCTTCCACTTCCCAAACCTATAATTGGATTTAGTGTATCAACGATGGCTAATAAACGGGAGCTGTTGGATAATACAAGTCCAGAAATAAAACGGATACACTTCGGCAGTACACTCACTTCAAAATCGTTATGTGCAATAACATTTTCAAACAGTATCACGTAATGTCGAAATTGGAAGTAAATGATTAATGAATGGAATGCCACACATTATAACCAGCTATCCAAATTGAAAAAGAGAATAAGAAACCTTCGAAAATTTAGGCAGATCTGTTCCCAAATTCCGGTTCGCTGGTAAATTTACCATTATGGTTTTTATTAGTCGAAAAAATGCAATTGGTATAAAAACCCAGAAAAGCGATTCCTATTAAATGACTGAGAAAACAAAACCCATAACTAATGTCAAAAGACACCATACAAAAAGTTTTCGTGGGAACCATTAAAAATAATAAATAATTAAATATTTAATATAAAATTAGTGGTTTATAATACAAAAAAGGCAATGGTAAGTAATAAAACTATGTATTCGTTTTATTTTACATACGATTTTGTTAATTACCCATGCACATTTTTTTCTTAGATGGCGAGTACCGAGAAAAGGAAGAAAGCTAGTAAAGAACAACAACTATACCTAATTAACTATTTGGAAAGTGATTTATGCTTGGCGCGCAATCAGTATGTATTTATTCACATCTCTATGTACAAAACGACTGTATTGATATTCTAATTATAGATTTTCAGCTGTAAATGGTCGACAAGCCAATAACAAAAAATGGGAATCGATAGCGGTTACCTTAAATGCAATTGGGGCTTCAAAAAAAACGGAGACCAATGGAAAAAATATTGGGAAGACTTTCGGTAGGTATGTTAAAACATGCCTCTTAAATTAAAATTTAATTTTTTATGAATTACAGAATTCGAACGAAAGAAAAATATATGAAAATTAAAAAATTTAAAAATCAAAGTGGGGTGAATGATGGAGGGCCACCCGAATTGAATGACATAGAAAACAAAATAATTTCAATAATTTCGCCAGATGCAGTAGACGGCGATCACGTCACACCGGAGTTGGGAACGGGTGATGCTGTGCCATTCCGTCAATCACTAGACCCCATTTTATTAGAAACCGAAACCCAAGTTTGTATTATATATACATATACATACATATATATATATATATATATATATATATATATATATATATATATATATATATATATATATATATATATATATATATATATATATATATATATATATATATATTGTCTCTGGAACATCTACTTCACTTGTTGGTTCCATTTCGAGAGTTATATCTTCTTCTGGGGGTAGCGGTACTCCGTGCAGCATTAATATGTAGTGCAGAACAACACAAGCATTTATAATTAGTCCGGCTTTCTGCGGACTATACATTAATATTCGCTGGCGACTTAGGCATCGAAAGCGAGACTTTAATACGCCGATGCATCGCTCTACTAAATGTCGCGTTTTTTTATGGGCGATGTTGCACGCCTCTTCAGTTGGACCTGTTGGATTTGCGAATGGCGTCATTAGCCATGGCTGCTGGGCATAGCCACTGTCACCTGAAAACAGAAGTAACAAATCAAATTATAATGTAAATCAATAAATAAATTTACCTAGCAATAAAGTATTTCGACATCCACTTTCATAGTTATCCATCATCTTTTGCCTTATAATAGAATTATTCCAAATGAAGCTGTCATGTGATGATCCTCCATAACGAGCGTTTACATTTAAAATAATTAGATCAGCGTCGCATATAATCTGCACATTTTTCGTATGTGCCGCCTTCCGTGTACAATAATATACATGTTCAATGTTGTTATCCGGCTTTTTGATGGAAATATGAGTCCCATCTATCAACCCTATGACGCCAGGAAATTGATACATACAATAGAATTTTCTTTTCATATCAATTATTCGGTCGGAATCCAAACTGAATTTAACATATTCATTTGACAATTTGGATTCGATTATGTTGCATACTTCATCGAGGCAGCGCAATACCGACGTTTGCGACATGGCAATAAAAAAGTCCTGCCCAATTGGGCGCTGGTAGCAGCCAACAGCTAAAAACCTTAGCGCACACAAAATCCTTAAAGTTGAATTTAACCCATGAATACGGGTTCTTTGCCCCATATGAGGTTGAATTAAAACAACCAACAACCTACATATGCTCTTATCAAAACGAAACAGTCTCTGAAATTCTTCGTTCATGGTTGCCTCGAACGGGTCACTAGCGTCTCTTAAATCCCGACGTATTTTAAGTAGACGAAATCTAAAATACAACGATCTCGATTAATAAACTGCTAAAAGTATTTAGTAAAAAATTGCAATAATCTTACCTTTGACTTAATCGTCTCCTTCTAATTCTACGAATAATAACATAATCCATTTTTATTCAAAGAATATCCAATTTTTATTTACTTTAATTAATTCTCCAAGACGATATGTTTTATAAATTTTGTAAACACAGAAAAAATAATAATCTTCTGTCAAAATATAGCCCAATGAACCAAAAAAACCATAATTCATTAAATGTTTCCCAGGTTAAAACCCATTTGTTCAACCGGAATCGAAAATTTTACGGTAATGGTAAATGACTGGTCGAAAATAAAACCATTACCATTTCCCATTACCATTTATCATTGAACCGGAATTCAGGTGCAGGCTGATACAATAATTTATAGGCGCAAATTGTTATATTTAACAAAATTCTATTCATAAAAATTTAAATTCTGTACTCTACTTTTGACACTAACATGTAGACAATTCCGAAATACGTGTAGACGGCCAACATTGATTCTTAGTCTTTCTGATGAAAAATTTTGACCTCAGGATTTTCACAGATTTGAATTTTTTTTTGAAAAAACTCTGTGTGTGTGCGAGTGTGTATGTGCCTTCTCTACATCCCAGACCACAAATTGGACGATCCCACAGATGACAGCACCCATACGAGCTATTTCGGGCATTGCAAACATTCGGAAAATATGAACTAAAAAATTTAATTTAAAATTTTGCAACAATATCGTTGTTGATAAGTTTTCTAAAATTTAAGCGGAAATGACGATTGTCGACGATAAACTTCATACCTAAGCTTTTTCGACAAATTAAGAGGTCCAATAGAATTTTGGTCGAAATCGATCGAGCGGAATTGACTGCTTCCACAGACGCTTTTTTGTTTTTCCACCAGAAGTGACAGCTTCAATAGGAGCTTTTTCAAATTTTCAACGTATTTTGAAAAGTGTATCATTTACGAGAAAAATGGTTATGAACTAACAAATTTTGAATTAATTTTTCAACAATACCGATCCAGATGAATTGTCCAAAATTTAAACGGAAAGGTCGATTTTTGACAAAAAACTGATTTTCAATAAAAATGATCGGGGTTAAACTCCATACTTCAAATTTTCTACAAACAGAAAGATTCCAGTGATTTTGTGCTGAAATATGTCGACCGGAAGTGGCAGCTTTCCTATAAGCTTTTTGGTTTATGCAAAATATACGGAAATTCGGCCCCTATACAACTCAGATGAATTTATGATCTGAATGAAAAGTTCATGCTTAAGCTTTTTCCATAAATTTGGAGATTCCAGTGAAAAATTGTTTGATCGAAAATTGCACCTTTCATAGGAGCTTTTTCATTTTTGCAAATATATTGAAAATTGTTCATAATTGGAGATGGTTGATCATTGGAGGACCATTGGATATAGTTGATTATAGGTACTACTTTTTATTGACAATATACTGTCCATTTCTCGTCCTACACATTCCTGTCCACAAGTTGATAAAAATCTTCCGCAATTTCATAACAACCGTATATAACGATTTAGGAATATTTTGCACATGTCGTCTTTAGAAAAAGTTACTCATTTTCAGAAAACTCAGAAAATAATCAATCAATACAGTCTTAATACCAATTTCCTTGGAATTATTATATTCCAACCCATTTAGCCCAATTTCGAAAATAAATTGTGTATTCATAAATATCGGCACGAGTAGTATGGTGCATTGTATAAGGTACATATACATGCTTAACACAAATACACGCCACATCGGGATATGTAATTCCGAGAAATAAGATATACTCCCTTACGCACATTAAATGTATATATTTACTCGTATTCCATAAAACATATAAATAATTATTTTTAAGCCTCTTTCGAGCTATTCATCCTTTTATTTAATACCCCGCTAAAGGGCATAAATTAATAAACCATCCTCAATCTATCTCCTCTATATATGTGTGTACATACACTGGTACAGATATACCCGTATTATGTATTTTTATAGAAAGCGGGACAAACTACCAACATATAAAATTGTTGTGGACGTAATTTGCATTTTCCGTCGATAAAAAAAATATTTTGTTTTCCACCCAACAAATTTCCCAAAACCGAAAAACTAACAACAATACCAATTTATGAAAATTGAAAATCATAATGTTTTTTTTTGTTGTTCTGAACGTTTTTATTTGGCATACATGCGGACTGAGAGTACCATAAAATATATGAAAAACTATGATAACCGATTGATTACAAAAATTGAAATAAATGGAACTACGAGTATGTAGATTGTACGGACTATATACGCGTATATCCATTATGGTCTATGTAAACGCATAAAAATAATAGATGTTATGTTCTTGTGGATGAACAATTAAGCCTATGGGCTGCTTATCCGCCTTATCAATTTTATATATTTTTTAATGCGATACATAGCAATATAGAGTTTATTTATGGTAAGGATTTTCAATTAAATAAATGATACATTTCAGATAAATATTTATTTATGGTACTAATATTTTGTTATTGAAATGACTGGCACCCGGCCAGGGTTCCGCACTAAATGCTTCAATGCTCTTGACAAACGAAATCTGTTTAGACCGAGGTAAGGACGTCAATTGATTTTTTACAATCGAGTTGGAATAAAAAACTTGAAAGCTGATCGTGTTAAAAGCAAGGCAATTAGCCGCATGCGATGCAGATGTTTTTTAAAACAACCATGTCCAGTCAGGATCGCAACGAGAATTCGAAAATTATCCTCTTTCAAGGTATACGCGTATTTTATTAAAAGAGGATTTGGTTCAGCAATAAATTGTTTCGCTCTACGACAGTCGGTTGTGTTCAAACATTGCTACCTTAACAGATGTAAGAAATAAATGTTTGATTGCGACCGTACCACGATTAAATTTAAAAAATTTTAAGGAATTATAGGTTCCGGCCTTATAAAAATAGTGCGTGAACCCGCTGTAGCTAAAGAATTTGCAATCTCGTCGCTATCAGCTATTTCTTAAACCATATTAATTTCTGAAATTATCGAGTTCAGTTCACTCCCCGCTGCATTTCAATCAATTGATAGCAGAGCAAACGGTGGCCAAAACAAAGGATTGCAACCGAATAAGCGAAAGAATGTTTCTATGGCAATGACTGGAGCAAACGACAAAGCACCAGTAATAGCCCTACATGCACGATTTTGCAGTTCATTAAGTTTCACAATCAAACTAGCATGGGCACAGAAAGTGCTAAAAGCTCCGCTTAATAATTCCTTAATTCCTAAGTAATTTAGAACCCAAAATTACACCCATATGCTTAACGCGATTTGATCTAGTGGTCACGGCCCTAAAAAGAGTGGACCATACTGATTTCTCGATTTGTAAAAACCATCAGAATAGTTTTTAATGGATTTACGTGAATATTTTTATTGACGTAACAAGACTCCTCCTGACTCATCATGCTACTCTGAGATTGTTATAATTAGGTCGCCAGCATAACCTTGGTCGCAAAATCAGGGCTGTTTAACAGCAGTGGTCAAAGTATATCACTCTATTGACAACCATTGGTAACTTTTACAGAGACTGAGAACTCAACCTCGGAATTGCGAGATTTGAGAATCGACTCAATCCAGTTGGTTGTGGTGTTGTTGATTTCAAACCTGATACAAACATTTGCTACTGTAGGCAAAAAGTAGTGAGACTTTTTAATTTAAATTTCGCGTGGAAAACCATTCGTCAAAATATTTTTTTTTCTATGTTGGTATGACTGTCAGTGACATACGCTTGTCTTTCTGAAGTACAAAAGGTGCATTCCGCGATTTTCACAATGAGTGAAATTATTCAAATTTTGTGTGCGGGATCAATTTTGTGGTGCCGAAACGTTCAGAATGTGGCAAAAGGCCTTCGGTGATAATTGTATGTGGCGAGCAAATGTTTTTGATTGGTACAAATTGTTCAAAGAGGGTCGAGAACGTGTTGACGACGAACCACGTCTAGGACGGCCATCAACATCAACTGATGATCAACACGTTAATAAAATCAAGGAATTGGTGCTCGAGAATCGACGATTAACAGTCAGAGACCTTACTGGCATCGTTGAAATATCGGAAGGATCAGTGAAAACCATTTTGAAAGATCATTTGGGCCTAAGAAAAGTGAAATCACGATTGGTTCCAAAATCACTCAATTTTTTGGAAAAAAAGCGTCGCGTTGACGTCTGTGAAACAATGCTTTCCGACTACCAGGATGTCATGAAACGTATTATAACTTGCGATGAGTCTTGGATCTATGATTACGACCCGAAAACAGATGATCAATCGGCCGAATATCGTGTCAACTGTGAGCCGAAGGCTATTCGTATTCGTAAAAAAGGCCGGAATTATGGGTCGACAACTCTTGGTTTTTGCACCACGATAATGCGCCTCCTCATACTGCATTGGTTTTACGTGATTTTTTCGCCAAAAATTCCACCCCTATCGTTCCGCAACCACGATATTTGCCTAATTTAGCTCCGTGTGACTTCTGGCTGTTCAGCAAACTCAAACGACCGCTCCGGGGAAACCGTTCTGAGTCAATTGAAGACTTTAAACGTGAATCGCTACGCGCATTGCAGGCTATTCCGGAAATTGACTTTAACAACTGTTTCGAGGATTGGAAAAAACGTTGGTACAAGTGTATTGAGGCCGAGGGATTACTTTGAGGGGGACGAAATAGATTTGGAGAAATGAATAAAGAATTTTAATATTATGAACAAAGTCTTACTATTTTTTGCCCACATTAGTATAATTGTAGCAAACGATGTACTCCGGCAATGCCTAGAAAGTACCCATGAAGAACCTCGTTTATGTGTTAAATGCTCGATTAGAGTGCACTTAATGAAAAGCCGACTATAAATCGTTTAGTGCGCTGCATTATTACTGGTTGAAGTGATGGACAAAACAAGGTAATGAGCATCCAGATTGAAATCAACGTATGGGGCGGACTCTCAAACAACATTACACGTGTTAGATTACAAAGGTTTGTTAGAATCGCAACACGAGATTTATTAATTTCAACTCGGCCGTAGTTATTGCCTGGTTGGCGCTTGAAATACTTGAAAACAACTTCGTACTCGCATGATGTATATTGATGGCGTTACTATTGGTAATGTGTTTAGAAATTTTGGGAGGTTGCTTTAAATCATTCACTCCACCTGCTCCTTTTAAATCGCACGAGCGAACATGACAATGCGGCAGGGTATTTCGCCAAGTTAACCATGGTTTATAAGTATGGGATGTTCTTCCCAACTTTTCAAATATTTGTGCGTTTTCTTAAGTTTTGCAGGTGGCTAAAATAATAAATTTTAACTAAGTATACAAGAACTTTGGCATTGAAAAAATCAATTTTACCGATTCTTGCTCTAACGATTCCTGAATCAAAAATCACCTAACCTTAACGCTTTCGGCTATTTCTGGATTGGATGGTTGTTATTTGAGAATTGAGAATGCAATCTATTTATGAATGTTTAAATTCAATTAAATATATTACAAAGATATCTAGATCATCTTAAAGTACCTCTCCATATTTCAACAACAAATTAATCCGCCTAAACTCGATGAAACACGAATGTGAAGTTTTCGACAAAATTAAAAAATAACAAAACATGGCGGACTGCAAAATTTGTCGTAATAATCAAAATGCACATGTGGGCAATGACAATTAACACGAAACTCGAAATGTTCAAACAAATAAAAATTATTCCCATTTTAATAGGATGACGCAGACTCTTTTGTTATTGATCGATTTAGACGTTCACTGTATCGAGAATTGGCCAGCTCACAGAGATGATCCACGAACATGGTCTGCATGTTTAGTTAGCTCAGACTCTTTTGTTATTGACCCCGAACTTGATCAATTTTTGCAAAACTAAAAAATTTGTGATTTAGACGTTCACTGTATCGAGAATTGGCCAGCTCACAGAGATGTTCCACGAACATGGTATGCATGCTTTGTTAGCTCAGACTCTTTTGTTATTGACCCCGAACTTGATCAATTTTTGCAAAACTAAAATAAATGGTATTTAGACGTTCACTGTATCGAGAATTGGCCAGTTCACAGAGATGGTCCACGAACATGGTCTGCATGCTTAGTTAGCTCAGACTCTTTTGTTATTGACCCCGAACTTGATCAATTTTTGCAAAACTAAAATAATTGGGATTTAGACGTTCACTGTATCGAGAATTGGCCAGCGCACAGAGATGATATACGAACATGGTCTGCATGTTTAGTTAGCTCAGACTCTTTTGTTATTGACCCCGAACTTGACCAATTTTTGCAAAACTAAAATAAATGGTATTTAGACGTTCACTGTATCGAGAATTGGCCAGTTCACAGAGATGGTCCACGAACATGGTCTGCATGCTTAGTTAGCTCAGACTCTTTTGTTATTGACCCCGAACTTGATCAATTTTTGCAAAACTAAAATAATTGTGATTTAGACGTTCACTGTATCGAGAATTGGCCAGTTCACAGAGATGGTCCACGAACATGGCATGCATGCTTAGTTAGCTCAGACTCTTTTGTTATTGACCCCGAACTTGATCAACTTTTGCAAAACTAAAATAAATGGGATTTAGATGTTTACTGTATCGAGAATTGGCCAGCTCACAGAGATGTTCCTCGAATATGGTCTGCATGCTTAGTTAGCTCAGACTGTTTTGTTATTGACCCCGAACTTGATCATTTTTTGTAAAACTAAAATAATTGGGATTTAGATGTTCACTGTATCGAGAATTGGCCAGCTCACAGAGATGATCCACGAACATGGTCTGCATGCTTAGTTAGCTCAGACTGTTTTGTTATTGACCCCGAACTTGATCAATTTTTGCAAAACTAAAATAAATGGGATTTAGACGTTCACTGTATCGAGAATTGGCCAGCTCACAGAGATGGTCCACGAACATGGTCTGCATGATTAGTTAGTTCAGACTCTTTTGTTATTGACCCAGAACTTGATCAATTTTCGCAAAACTAAAATAATTGGGATTTTGACATGAAATTAATCAAGATCGGGATTAATAACAAAAGAGTCTGTTCGTGAAATATGTCTGTGAGCTAGCCAATTCTCGATGCAGTGAACTTCTAAATCCCATTTATTTTAGTTTTGCAAAAATTGATCAAGTTCGGGGTCAATAACAAAAGAGTCTGCGTCATCGTATTCATATGGGATAAATTTTATTTGTTTGAACATTTCGAGTTTTGTGTTAATTGTCATTGCCGAAGTCGCTAGTTTTCTAATTACATATTAACGAGCAGTTGATTTTCATTCCAAAATTTTGAGGTAATCCTAACATTGCTTTTGTCAACTGTTTTACTAATTTGCATTTTTGTTATTTCGACAAATTTTTTAATCCGCCATGTTTTGTTATTTTTTAATTTTGTCGAAAACTTCACATTCGGGATGAGACACTATAAAATTGTGACACATAAAATACTTTTAAGTAACGTGGTCAATGACCACATACATTTCTGTGTACGCTCTGTAGTTTGATGAACTTGTCCATCAACGGCAATACGATGAACAAGTGCTAAATAAAATTTACGTTAGATACTTAATCTTCTAATTAATGTTTTTTATGCTATTCTACTATAGATAAGGTGATGTATCTTCTCCGAAACACAATTAAATTTCTAAATGAAAATTTATTTGATTAATCAATAAAATAAACAAATTAAAATAAAATTCATTAGACATAAAAATGAATAAATTCAATTCTATTTTCTATGAACAGTAGAAAAAAAAAATTCTGCAATTTAAGATGTTAAAAGAAATTTTATCTTTTTAACAGTTTTACATTATTCGGATCTAAAGATTCTGAATTATTATTATCATTGGTATATTTCTATTTGCTGATGTTTGTAAGAATGTGTATAGTAAAGCGCAATCGATTTTTCATGAAAATAATAACATTAATTGTATTTTTATTTTAATGATGGAATTTAATATTTTTTGTTGTTGCTTTTGTTGTAATTTTATTTTAGGTTTCCATTTAGATTTGTTATTGTTGTTGCCTTGTATATGTTCAAATGGAGGAAATTCGGATAATGGCGGTTATCAATATAATATTATTTTAGACTATATTTTCCCTTTCGCATTTTGGGTAGAGCATATAGATAGACGGGTACTCCTGGTATCGCCTTTGCTGAAAATTTATATTTTACGAGGATATGGGAATTCGATATTTACGTGTGTTAAAGGCGGTGTTTTCGGTAATGTATATATTTGGTCCGATACGAGAAAATTGGACGATAATGGATATTACTAAATGTACAGATTTAATGTTTAGGATTGAAATAAAATTACATTTCGCTGTAATAAGCATATTACACGAACAAGATCTGCCAACACAATATTAGTTGGTGGTAAACATACCTAATGTTTTGGTGTTATTAAATTCGGATTATACATATATACGACGTTATTAGGTGTTATACTCTATGCAGTATGTAATAGTAATTTACTATTTACCAATTCCCTTCGAATTTAATTAAGTTATTTTTGAGCAATGAAAATCTTCGTATACTACTCTGTTCTAAACTAAAAATTAAACTAAATTAAAAATTATTTGTATTTAGTTTACTGCCCAATTTGTGGTGTCGTTGTTTATTCAATATGTATCACTTTTAGAAGAATCACTTTTAGACCATTTTGAGAACATGGAAATTATTTTAAAAGGTGCTCGAAAAAGCCACGTTAAAATTCAACTAGACAAATGCGAGTTCCTACGGGATGAAGTCAAATTTTCAGGTTTCGTCATAACAGTGAAAGAGGTAAAATCCTTCTTAGGAATGGCTGTATTCTATATCGCCGTTTCATCATGGATTACGCTGCACTCGCTAACTCGATGATTTCACTCTTAAGAAGGAAAGGTGAACATGTGTCCAAAACTGCATCAAAAACTAAGCAAGTGAATTTTACTTACGAACAAATTGGAGCATTCAATGAAATAAAAAGTTCCCTAATTTCAAACGTGAACATATTATCTTTCCCCAGTTGCCAAAACGAATTCAAATTGATCACAGATACATCCAAATTTGCACTTGGTGCAGTTCTTTTACAAAACGGGAGACCAATTACGTTTCTCTCTAGGACTCTAAGCCAACGAAAAGAAAATATTGATAAATATATAGTCCCTAACGTCACTAAGGGATTTCCTCTACAGAAGTCCGAACGTATAAACATTCACGGATCATAAGCCACTGACATTCGCCCTTAGTAATAAAAACAACAAGTTCAAGATGAAAAAGTGGGAGGCATAATTATATAATTACGAATAATTAAAGTATAAGCCAGGATGAACAAACGTAGTAGCGGACGTACTCACTCATCAAGAATAACAATTCCTACTGCAGTAAACGCAATGACTTCTACTCAACACAACGATGAAAATTCTACACATGATCTGATCCCGAAAATTCCTAACAAATTCAAACCCATTTCCCAAATTATTTACGCCATACCATAATCAAACCGAATATCGCTTTTATCCACATACTAAATATATTCATGAGATGTTTAAATCTCAACACAATAAATGGTTCAAACACAACCGAAGGGATAATGGGTAAAATCCAAGAAGTGTACTCAACACTCCGAAATTACAAGAAATATTATACTCGTAGAATGGTAACGAGCATCATGAGCATAGACAAGCCCACCGCAATGCCGAAGGAACAAGTTATTCAAAACTATTACTTCCCAAGGATAAGTATAGGCAAATCAAATTTTTGTTCAAACGGTGTACCACGTGTAGCGAGAATAAATAGGTCAAACTATCCAGATAGCTTTATTACTATAGTCAGATTGACAAAATTCGCTACCTAACCTAACCAAATCCAGGATAATCGAGGACATTAAACAATATCTTAGAGAAATGTTATTGTCTTTAAGTGTGCCCGAAGATATTGTAATCGACAATGAACCGTCATTTAGTTCGAATACAATAACAACTATGATGGAAGATTCCTTAAAGTTACTGTATTCAGGGTTCCTCCCTACATGAGTGAAGTGAGCAGACAGATTGAGACATTCAATTCTATTGGAAATAATGAGATGTCTATAGACAGATGGAATCGAACGATCATTCGTAGAACTATTGGAAAGGTCGGTGAACTAATACTAGTAGAACTATTTTTCGCATGAAATCCAAACATCTCTCCAAGAGCAATTTGAGCAAGCGTGCCTTAATGGTATAAAAAGATTGATACTTAAGCGAGAGCAGGACATAGCCTACCATAACAAAAAACGTAAACCATTAAAACATATCAACCAGGGCAATCTATCTACGTTCAACAAAATATTAGGCTAGAAGAGCTTTAAACTTCGCAAATATCAAAATTATCAGTAATAAATTATGTCTTTTATGAGATAATGTCTTCTCTTCAATATGAGCATATTTTAAGGAACCGTAACAAACTTTATGGTATTACAAGTAGTTGTAAAACAATAAATTCGTGACCATATTGATCACGAATCGATAATCAAACAAATGCAATAGATATAAGCAGGGCCTTGGGAAAGAAATGTGAGGCCTGGGGCAGTAGATATTGTGAGGCCCTTTTTTATAGAATAAAATATTTGCATTACAAAAATTTCACATATACGTATGTATATATTTAACATTAGTTAAACATCAATCAAATAATCAGAATAATAAAGTTTGGTTTTTGTTATATTGGTGCTTTTCTCGCTTTTTTGGAAGCAAATTCAGATAATACCTCAGTGTAATCTAATTTACGCGCTAAATCAACATTAATGTTTAATGTTGCAAGGTAAATGACCATCGGACTTGACTCATTGTAGACCTTAAACAATTTTTAATGCGTTTTAGAACACTGAAAGATCTCTCGCCTTCCGCTACACTTACTGGCAGAGTTAAAAAAATCCGAAGAGCAATTACAACATTCGGTAAAATATAATATTAGTCCTAAATGGATAATTTCTGTCAGCAATTCGGCTGGTTTCGTGCTGAGTTTGAAGTTGGTTTTATAAACCTGTTTTTTTGAAATAATTTAACCGATAGTACAATGGCATCTTCATTCATTTCATTAAAATTCCAAAACACCTCGCACAGATTACATAAGGAGTTAATGGATTGAAATCGACGCGTTAGTCCATCTATTATTGAATCTGTCATCTTGTTAATTATTTCGTGAAGGTGTGATTCAACTGCTGCTTGACACTTTAAATGACGATTTTCTGCAAATTCTGAAGTAATATCATTTGCAGCCACAATAGTTTTGCATTCTTGAAGGATCGATCTCCATTGTTTTTTGATTTCTTGTATGGCTCGAACTAGGCCATCTATATTACCTTTCTCTACATTTAAAGTTGCTTTTCGAGCTTGGATAATGAGATTAGTTTTATGAATTAAATCCAGTAACTTCATCCAAACTGTCGACATAAGCACACTTTCAAATTTTGATAATTATTTTTGAAAAGATCTAATTTGAATTTGTGCTTCTTGCCGAAAGACTATTCAATTCAAATTCATTTATAGCTGATAATAATGATTTCATGTGCAATGCGACTGGTTTAGCAGCGTCTATCCGTGCAGGCCATCGCATTTTCGATATATTGTGTAACGAGGCTGAGCCGAAATGCTTTTTTAAAACTTCCCATCTCTTTGGACTACCACTAAAGAAATTAAAAATTTGTTGAATAGTTCCAAAAAATAATACCGCTTCTTTGCAAGATTCAACTGCATTTACTCCAACTAGGTTTAATGTATGATTTGCCCAAGGGAAAAACACACAATTGCAATTTTTGGCCAAAAGAATCGATTGCACTCCGTTATATTTTCCCGCCATATTAGATCCATTTGTTTAATTCCATTAAAAGGCTCAAAACTCGTTTGGCAATTTCATTCCCGGTTTTATTTGAAAAATTATCTAAGCAAATAAAGCGTTCTTCAATTGAAAACTCTGTTTGAACCATTTTAACATATCGAGAAATTATTGCAGTTTGCTCTTTGTTAGATGAATCTGGCGTAGCATCGACAATAACTGAAAAATATTTTGTTTCTTTGATTTCTTCGACTCGACAGATTTCGATAAACTCGTTTTGAATTCTATTTGAAAGATAGTGACCCTGCATCCTTTCGCCGTTTTCTTGAGATGTATGAACTTTCGAAACATGCTTAGCCAAGACTAGATCATATTTGCTTAGTAGTTCCACTAAACCCAAGAAATTACCATTTTGTGGACTTCCGATACGATAATCTGATCTAAAAAAAGCAAGTCCTCTTTCTGATAAAAATAATATTATGTCTAGAAATCTTTTCAATAGTTTTGTCCAATTTTTCTGTTCGCTTTCAATCTTTCCGTAAAGCAGGTTGACTATGCGTGTATTAGTTGAAGCCGCGTTTCGCGAGTTCTTCCATTGGATATAATTTTCATTATGTAAATTTGAGCTTTCGTGTGACAGTATACGATCATACAACTTTTTCCAACCGTATTTGGAATTATACCCAAATTTATCTGTTAAGTGTGATACGTTACATTTGCTGGTCTTCAAAATGTAGCAAGGAGCACAATAAATAGCTTTATATTTATTGTTCCAACACAACCAGTCTCTATTACATGATTCTCCATGGAATGGAGAAATGAAATTTTAAACCGAATAATTTTAAAAATGAATTTAATTGATCGGAGTTATGTTTATCAAGAAGTCCTATATCTGTATCAGAAACGTCTTTAATTGGATTACTTTGCACTTCTTCATCGATTTTAGTTTCTGAATTTGGGGTATTATGAAGTGTCAAATTTGTAGTGTCTCGATCATCATTAAAATTAGCAGCATCTTGTATTTCAACACCAACATCGATATGAAGGTTATTGCTTTTCGTCCCTAAATTTATATTTTGCTTGCTTTCACCAATATTATGTGTTCGCACTGTGTCAAAAAAGCTCGTAATGGGTTTCGGTTTATTAACAGCATTTTCCTTCAATTTTTTTCCCTCGCTAGCGCCGCTTTCAAAATGCCTTTTCATTCCTAATGGGTTGTTTATTATTAAAAAAATACGTACGTTTTAAACCAATATAAAAAGGATTATTTAATTTGCAATACGATTCGAACGAGCGTACAATTATTCGTCGCTCAGGCTGCCGGCACGTATTGTAATTTGATTTAATAAAATTAAATACATAGTGATAGTGGCATAAATCGGATTGCATTATAAAAAAAATATTTTATAATATTCACATGCAGTTCATTTTATTATTTCTTCAACGCGATAGAGGCACTAATTTTGCTTTTATAAATGATTTTTTTGTTAATTTTTTTATTTGAGAAAAGTTTAAAAGATAGAGGCCTCTAAAAGGGTGATGCTCGGGGATTTTGCCCCCTACTGCCCCGCCCCTTCTGATATGGGCTGAATATAAGTAACACCTCGTGCCTGCCAATCCTGCTCAATAGTTGTACGTCAAATTGTCACCCAGCTAATAGGTAACACATACCATCCGTTGTAGAAATAACAGAAAGTCTCATTTTATTAAACCAATATGATGGACAAATTGTAATTAACAACGAGGCACAGAAGTTGAGTGGGACTTAATCAAATTGTCTAATTAAAGTCTAAACATCTGTAACATAAAATACGCTGCCCACGAAAAATAATCACCAATTCAGGTACTATAGGGTGGCGCATAAGTAACGTTACGATTTATTTAATGAATAACTTTTTTGTTTCTGATTTTATTTAACGTTGGCATTTATTAAAATTTAGATTATGTGGCGTGCTTTTTCCGGAGCATTTTCCATTATTTTTCTTAGAATTTCAGGTCACAGCGCCCTCACTTCTACTCGTATTTTGGCCTTAAACTGTTGGATGGCTCTTGGCATACACGTAACTCCTTAGGTAGTCCCAAAGAAAAAAATCGGGTGCCGTTAAATCGGGCGAACGCGGTGGTCAGTTAAAATCAGAAAAACGCGATATTATTCGATCGCCAGAAATTTCGCGCAGGAGAGCCATAATTGGACGAGCTGTGTGAGCTTCATCTTGTTGGAACCACAATTTCGGATTGTTTTCTACCTCTGTCCTTTAGAAATTTTCAATTATTGTCAATATTCAGCAATTTTGTTTATGCACGTTGCAGTGAGTGCTAGATTTTAAACTAATAAATGTGATACTTACGAAAGTATACAATGAACTGTAAGCAGACAGTTGTTACAGTAAGTAACTTAGGAATCTAATTACAAATTTCTTAATTTAAGATTCGTGATTGTGATTTATCAAGTGGTTTCAGTTACATCAAAGATTAGTGGAATTTATATTAAATATGGTGTGTTGATACGAGTAACAACTTCTTTGACTTATTTCAGGTAGCGCCAATAGTACTCAGAATGAGATGCAGCTTTAACATTTCAATGGATCAATAGCGATGTATTGATACATAAATACACATATCAATCGTGAATGTTGTAGTGTAAATAGTTAAATAAATAGAGTTGTTGGCATTTTGTGTTATGACATTGAATTTGATGAAACAGCTGATTTGGCAATTTATGAAGACGATGTGAATTTATTAATCATGAACATAACTCCCCTTCGTTAAAAGCTGAAGGTTTTAACGGTCGATCGATGTGGTCATCATCTTCAAGTGACAATAGGAATAATTTGGATATTGGGCGTTTAAACGTCGACTGCTTTGTTTTGATTGTAGTGACTTTTGCGATGCGATCATTTCCCCGATGTATCTCAATGATTTTTCGCAAAGGCCAGCCACCTAGTGGATTGACTTCATGCTTTACCAAAACGACGTCATTTACTTGCAGATAACGTCCTTTAAATTTTGCGGTAGTTCGGTGTTGAAGCGTGTGTAAATACTCTAAGGAATATCGTTTCCAGCACGATGTCGGTAAAATTCTCATCAGGTATGATGGTGCTCTGAGTATCAAAAACTGAGCTGGCGGGGGTGCATCTATATTAGTGGGGTCCTCATTGTTTATGAGACATGGTGGCCGTGAGTTCAATATGCATTCAAAGATGTGACTTGCCCACAACTCTTACCAAATGTGCCTTGATGAGTCGGACTGCTCTCTCCTAAATTCCGCCAAAATTCGGTGCAAGCGGAGGAATGAATGACCACTTATTTTAATAGCCTGTTACGTATCGATGTACAGCATTCTTTTATACTCATCCGTTTAGGATAGTCTCTAAAGATTGGATAATACGTGATTAGCTCCGCGAAAATTAGAACCATTGTCGGATAAAATTTGGTTGGGTACTCCCCTTCGTGATGTGAATCTTCTTGAAGCACCCATGAATGTACCTGTATCACCGGCTTCCTCAATGTGAAGTGCTTTTGTACATAAACACACAAAAATTACTATGTATCCTTTGATTAGTTTGGATACTCTGCCTCGTTTAGACGCCAACATAATAGGACAAGCGTAATTGATACCGGTTCTGGAGAACGGACGAGAAGGAGTAACTCTTTGTGTTGTGTTGACGGAAACACAACGTTGACGGGTATGTTGAGTACCGGAAACATATGATGCATTTGCGGCATATGGTTCGAACTGGGCGACGTATTCTTATGATCCCATATTTCATGCGGGATAGTGATACAAGTAGTGGGGGACCCGGATGCAAATATTTAGCATGTAAAAAATTGAGAACCATTATCGATACCTTGTGGCTCTTTGCGATCCGCTGGATGTTTTATAGCGTAGGAACATGTTGCATTTTTTAATCGTCCACCAACTCTTAACAAGCCCCTTTGATTGATGAACGGAGATAACATCAATAATGTTGATTTCGATTTCAACAGATTGTCTGACTTTAGACTGCTTAACTCGTAATAATCGTAAACTCGGCTTCGTTCAGCTCCTCTATGGTTAAGAATCCGGATTTCTTAGCTTCAGGGTTGCTCAACTTAGAGATGAACCTTAGTATGGTAGAGAAAATTCTCACTAACTTCATCCACCTTTCTGTCCTTTCCACCATTTGGGTCCTTTCCACTATAATTTTTTGATATTAACTTAGCTGGTATGATGCCTCGAGTCGCTAAATCGGAAGGATTCTCTCCACTGCTTACATGTTTCCAAATAGCTTTTGGCATTAGTTTGTGAATGTCGGCTGTTCGGTTTGCGACGTAAATTTTCCATCTCTTTGGTGCACCTGGCTGTAACCACGATAACACTACTGTTGAGTCAGTTCAGAGGTAGATTGGTGCTGTTGTCAATTCGAATGCTTGGTATACTTTAGTGACGAGCCTAGCCAACAAATGTGCTCCACATAATTCAAGCCGAGGAATACTTACGGACTGGATTGGAGCGACTTTACTCTTACTGGTTACCAGGTTGGATATGATCTTATCATTTGAACAAATTCGGAAATAAATACAAGCGGCGTAGCCCAGCTCACTAGCGTCACTAAAACCATGTACCTCAATATTGCTTAAAATTGGACCAACAAATCTTGGTATTTTGATCTGCTTAATACATTCGAATTTCGACTTAATCTCACTCAAATGGTTCTGCAATTTTACTGGTATTTCCTCATCCCAAGACACCTTAGCTATCCATAAGTATTGCATCATTAGTTTGGTTTTGATTATGAATGGAGACAACCAACTCAATGGATCGTAAATTCGTGTTCTTACAGATAGGATGGTTCTTTTCGTACAAGCCCTTTCCGTTGGAACAGAAGTTCTTCATAGAATTCGTTGATACCTGCATTGGCTGGGATCGATTAAGACTTGTCTGTACATTTTGCAATGTCAGCGCACAATGCATTGGAAACTGTATAAATCGACCGACCAATAATTTTTGGTTGAGTACTACTCCTTTTGACGATGGACATGACCCATTGAACACATGTTTCCAAATGCCGTGATGTGGTAAATAATGTCTAGTATTCGTTAGTAAATTCGCGATCTAGTTGCCCGAAAATAGGATTTGATCTCATTTGGCCAATAATCATGGCCAATAATCGATGTTTGGCCACTGTTTAAGTATTATCCAGGTTTGGCCTGCCAATTTTAAGTGGGAGTTGTACGATAAACCTTCCGGAATAAACTTGTCTAAACAAGTCTTAAAATGCATCTCACATTTATGTTCTTCTTCATTCCATGCATTCTCTGTACCAACTGCTTCCAGTTCCCAGAATCGTTTAAGCATATCATCGATAGGTTTGTCTCATCCCGCACTGATATATTAGTATTCCGTAGTACTTCGATTTCATCAGTTGGTTTGCTTTGCGATTGGCCAGATATTACCCAACCAAAAATAGTCTCTTGGTGATGTTGGTGAGCTGACCGTGTTTCAATATATTAAAAAAATAATCAGCGCCAGTCAAGATATCGATGGTTTTCTTATTAACAAAGGTCGGATCAGCTAATTGAAGATCATTAAATCGGTTTATATCATGATTATCTGGGCGTTTATATTGAGATATTGCAGTTATATGATCTAGGATGAATACATTTAGCTGAATTTCACTGGAATTATTGAATCTGGTTCGAATGACGACAGTAGTTTTTCCTTTGGTGGTTGTGTTGAAAGTAGCAAGTCCACTAACAATAATATTAGCCCTCTGACGCAGCAATTGAAAACTTTTTACACATTGAGGGGAAATAAAGGATACTTGCGAGTCCAAGTCTAGCAACGCACTACACTCGAGTGAATGACCGAAATGTTCAAGTATATTCAACACGGCTGTGCTTAATATGGCATTTCCCATGCATGCTAAATGAGTTTTCGCGTTAGCGTCTTTACTTGAACTTGGCTTGGTGCATTGTACCTCTTGGTGGACATCGCAATTTTTGGGTGAGCTGCTTACATTAGATATGACACTGTCGTGCAACAAACTGTGATGCCTGCGACCACATTTGGTGACATCTACACGAGCGTCGAGATTGACATCTGTTACCTCGATACGATGTGGATAAGCAATTAAAACAGACATTGAATTTGAGCACTTTGTTCCGTTTACTCATTGACTCAAGCTTTTGAAATTTATCACATTCGATTAATTTGCGCGGCTGCTGACAAAATGGACATGGTCTTGCTATGCTGGTCTTGCTTGCAATTTGCCTTGTTGTGGTTTACTGGCTTCGCATGGCTCTAATCCATCACAACGTTTATTAATGAACTGTAGAAATTGTTCGAATGTTGGATTTTTATTATTGTCAATTGAAAATGCCCATGCTTGCTGCGACTCAGCATTAGTTTTCATTAGCAAGATATGCAATAGCCAATAGTCTCGCGTTTCGGCTTCTGCCACCAGGGGTTGAAGTCCACGAATAATCTAGTCAGCAACGTTGCGTATTTTTCTTAATTTCTTAGCGGATTTCTCTTTCATAGGTTGTATATCAAGGAATGTTTGTATGAAATGGCTTATGGCAATATTCCTTTTATCGTAGCGATCACAAATTTTAGACCATGCGCAGCTTTATAATTTGCATCTGATATATTCTGATATTTTAGTGTCATATGAGCTCAGCAAGCTCACCCTTCAGGCAGCTTCTTAGATATTGAAATTTTTCAACATTTGCAAGATATGATTTGTTATGAACGGCTGCCATGAATAAATCCCTCAAACTTTGGAATTCTCTGTAATCTCCATCAAAAGTTGGCACGTGTAACCTTGGAAGCCTTGCTGTGAAATGCGGTTCTTCTGATGATTGATTCAGGAGCTTTGATTTAGTGACGTAGACACGGTGTCTGTAAATTTAGATAAAATGCATTCCGTTGTGCCGTTGAACGAGCTATAATTTCAATTAACTGATCGAGTATTGAAACATTTGCTGTAGCGCGTGTAGCAAGAAATTCACTCAATTTAACCTTTAAACGTAAATACAGGGTGGCTGAGACCAAGTGTTACCAAATAAACGCTGCAATTTTTTTAATTTTGATAGTTTTTTATTGAAATTTCGTGGAATATGTTGAAAACATATTACATTTTATGAAAAACATGTTACTGCTCGATATGACTTCCTTTGGCTGGAAGTGAGCTTGCGGAATTTTATTACATTCTCGAACAAGAGCTGACTTCAATGCATCAACACTTTCGTATTTTTTAGTGGACACCTTACTCTCCAAAATGGACCATATGGAGAAATCCATGGGATTCAAGTCTGGTGAATATGGTGGCCATTCTTTCGACGAAATCAGCCGCGGAACGCAATTTTGTAAAAATTGCTGTGTCGCTCGAGCTTTGTGCGACGGTGCCGAGTCCTGTTGGAATGTCCAACGGTTCGTACCAAAGTGTTTACGTGCCCAAGGTAGCAAAGCATCGTTTAGGATCTTTTGGCGACACACCTCTTGGTTTACCTTGACTCCATGTTCGATGAAAACCAGAGGAGTGCGTCCATCTGCAGTCACTGCAGCCCAAACCATAACATAAGCTGGTGATTGCTTGCGCATGGCAACTCTTGTGTCCAAATTATCGTTGGACTTGTGCTCTAACCAAACACGATCATTTTGTTTATTCACATACTGTTGAATGGTGAAAATTTTCTCATCAGAAAAGACAATTTTTGGAATCTCATCACGTTCGGCCAAGGCCTTCAATGCTCGTGTTCTTTCAAGCCTAACTTTTTTTTGTGCCTCCGTAAGATCTTGAACTTTTTGTATCTTGTAGGGCCTCAAGTGTAGTTCATTTTTCAATATGGTTTGAATGCTGTATCGTGAAACATGTAGACGTGCGGCTAATTGATTGGCACTTTGACGAGGATTTCATTGGATTCGTTTCTTCACATTTCGTATCATTTGGTTTGATGTTGCTGTCTTTTTAAGACCGCCTCTGTTGCGTTTAGCGATGCTATCAGTTTCGTTTTATCGAGTTATGGTTCGACACACAAACATTCTATTCACATTCAAATGCTGGAGCTGACGAACTATTGCTGTTTGTGGATCTCCACCCAAACTTCAATCTGTCAAAAAATTGACGCGCGAAAATGACAACTACACAAATAACAGCAGAGTGAAGTCAGTAACATTTGGTCTCAGCCACCCTGTATTTTGGCTCGAATTCATCAATTTACGGTTCGCAGTCAAAAGCAGTTAGTTTAGCATCAGCTCCTTGAAAACCAGCTCTAATAATTCTAAACGAGATGATACTTCATTCGCCCTGGTATCCTTGTTCATGTGGTCCGCAAATGATGCGATACGTGTGATGCTACCTTTAGCTTGACCTCGCTTGCTTGTCCATTCCTTTATTTTTTCTGACGATACCTTACTAGCGAGCTTCGTTAATGCAGTTTCTCAATAACAGTCAGATATTTCCCTTTAAGGTGGACTTGCACGCGCTTGAATCGTAATTTTTGGCGAAATTGTCTCTGTAGTGTAAATAGTTAAATAAATACAGTTGTTTGGATTTTGTGTTATGACATTGAACTTGATGATACGGCTAATTTGACAATGTATGATGACGATGTGAATTCATTAATCATGAGCACACGTGGCCATTGAGGTGAAAATGGGCCTTATCGCTCATTATGAGTTTGTGAATAACTCGTTGTTTTCTAGGCACAATTCTTGAAAATGGCAACATTAAATGCGTATTTGTACATCATTTGGTTTTAACTCGTGAACCAATTGAATCTTATATGGGAAAAGGTGGAACTTATGTAAAATTCTTTGCAAATACCGCCTAGACATCACCAACTGAGAACGTCGCCTGGTGGAAGTTTCAGGGTTTTCCTCAATACTTGCTTACACTCGAGCAATGTTTTCATTATTTCGAACTGCACGAAGTCTCCCGGCACGCGGAAGATTACTATCAGCACTTGTTGCCGAAAGCGCTGAACCAATCGGTAAATTGTTGGAGCGCTAGGTGCATTTCGAACATGAAAGAAATTTCGATATGATCCTTGTGTCTGAATAATCAAATGCTGTCTATCAAAATAAAATTAAGCAACTGTGGTTCTCTGTTCTGTGCTGAGTCTTTTCATCATAAATTTAACAAGTTTTCCAAAGTTAATTCTGAAAAAAATACGTAACCAAAAATTTTTTCTACAATCTGAAGAAGATGAATATAGAGAAATATTTTCAATACAACTGATGAAGGACTTAAGCATCAACAACACGCGAATGATGGGTTTTCATAACTGCCATCATAATTAATAGTCGTGGGCATTTAGGGCTGACCAGTGAGTTAAATATATTTATATAAGTTAGTAAAAAATAACGAGCTCTTCCTTTTGGCTGTGCCCATAGTTGCCTAGAAGCAATCTGAACAAACTGAAATTATATGTAATGTAGCCGTTTGCTATTGTATTTAAGACCTGCGTCTGGCTTGAGCCTGAACAGACGTTAATTGGGCACTAATACTTCTTGAATATTTCAAAAACGTACACTGAACTAAAACTGATAGAGTTTCTTGCTGATACGAGTTTGTGCCCGCAGTATACATATACATATACTCTACGTCATACATATTAAATATGTCAGCTATAGTCAGCTTTGCAGTTTACATCGGAAATTTTTTGCTCTAAATAAAAAAATATTAATATATTAATTTATTCTATAAATGTGCTATAATTATACAAATATATGTTATAGTTGTTAATATTAATGTAAATATATGTGAATATTTTGTGATCTTTTATGTTTTTTTTTGTGTGTGTGTAACATTTTCTGTGTATATATTTATTATTCAAACCTTACAATGGCACCTAATGATTGCTCAATGTGCGACAAAGACGCTAATGAATTTTTTTTAATTTGTTATGGTTTATGTAAGAAAGTCGCTCACTATCGTTGTGCGGGTTTGAAAAAAGCATCGTATGATTTGATATGTGGTAGTAAAAATGTACATTGGTTTTGTGATACGTGTTGTGATTTATTTAACACATTTACAAATAAAATAGTTGAACTGTCACAAATTTCAATGAACATTGAAAAATCTATGTGTTATTTGGCTATGTGTCAGCGAAATTTTGATAAAGATGATCATAATATAGAAAATAAGAATATGATTGACCTGGGCTCTACTGATTCCATCGATACTGATGGTAAAGCTGATGTAGATTTAGTAAGGCCTAATTCTGAATTAACGTCTTCTGTCAATCTAAGCTTGGCCACTCCAATGGAACCTGCTTGTGTAAGTCTGTCAAATGAAAAAATAACTAGTATTCATAATATTAGTGATAATCAAACATTTTCAAACAAGTTGGATTTGAAAGATGACTTTGTTATTGGTACTGCTAGAGTGAGTAGTTTGCGTACTGTGGAGCCGCGTTTGCATGTATTTGTCTCAAAATTGCATCCTGATGTTAGTGAAGACAACGTGAAGCTGTATTTAAGGGACCATTTTAATATAAGTGACGTTAAAATTCATCGGTTCAATCGGAAAAATTCCATTGGGTTTATACAAGAATACTCGTCTTTTAAATTATCAGTTTCAAATGTTCATATGGACAAATTGTTAACTGCATCATCGTGGCCGGCTGGTACTCTTGTGAAGAAATTTGTTAACAAGCCTAGAAGTAATCCTTTTTTAGTGAAACAACATCCATCACAAATTGTGATATAGAGTCTCATTGTGATAATTTAATTTACTATTAACAATTATTTATTTTTTGGTCATCTTAATGTACGTAGTTTGGCGTTGCATTTAGATGAGGTGAAAATACTTCTTCATAAATTTAATTTTGATTTTCTAGCTGTGTCAGAGACCTGGTTAAATAAAAAAATTTCTACTAGATCTGTTCAAATAAATAATTACAAATTTCTGAGGTCTGATCGTGTCAATGCTCGTGGTGGTGGAGTAGGATTATATTATCGATCAAACTTGAATGTCAAAGTGTTATCATGTGGTTCAAATGGTAAAGTTGAATTTATCACACTTGAATTGTTTGGTAAGTTTAGTAAATTCCTTATTGTTGTTTTTTATAACCCACCTCCCACTTCGAGAGGGGACATTACAAATATTGATGGTATTCTTACAGATTTATTACAAGAATATGAAAAAGTGTTCTGTTTGGGTGATTTTAACTTTAATATGCTAAATAATAATTTATTGATTGATTGTTTTAATATTCTTAATTTGTATTTTTTGCCGTTTAGAGCTACGAGGCTGGAAAGCCTTTTAGACTTGATTGTTGTTTTTAAGCCTGATCGACATAATATAATCAGTTATGGTCAATGTCCGGTCCCTTCAATATCTGATCATGTTTTGATTTTTGCTTCTTATAAATGTTGTCGCACTAGAGATAAGTTGTCTGATTCTGTTGTGCCCAATTATAAGAAAATTAATTATGAATATTTCGTAAATTGTTTTTTTTCGATTGATTGGTCTATTCTTTTTTGTTGCTCTGACGTAAATATGATTGTTGATTTATTAAAATTTCTTATTTTTAGATTCTATGTGTGTACCCCGTAAAAGAATCATTCACTATTGTCCAACTGCTCCATGGTTAAACCAGACTATATTGGATTCTATTCAGTGGTGACCTGAAAATTATGTCACATATTTTAGTTACTATTCATAAATCATACATACGTAATTAATACAACAAAACCATTACAAAAATAACCCATACATAAACTTCTGTACCACATGAATTCTATTACTAAAACAATTGGTACAAAAATGTTTTTGGACCAACTCAAGCCATTCAATATAAATAAAACAAAATTGAATCTTATTACACCGTATAGAAATTGAATTTGTGTTGATCAACAGATAGAATTGCGATAAAACAAACAGAGAATATGATATGGCGGCGATACGAATGATTCTTATTAGGTTTTATTTTTATAAATCAATTAGATTTTTTTTATTATAAATAATTTTATAAATATGCATAATAAAATTAATATTATTTTATACTTAATATTTTTTTTAATTAAATAAAAAATTATTAATAAAAAAATTTTTAATAATTTTATCCATCTCTATATTTGTTCTTATCTTACTATCAATAATAAAATTGTTGTTATCAAATAAATCTATAAACAACACTGTATGTAAAATTTCATTATTCAATAATACATAATCCATGTAGTACATTGATTGCAAAATTAAAATCCTACGATCTCCATCCTAGTAAAATAATCGTCACACAAAAGTTGCTTTGGTACAAATCGATCCAGCAAAGCAACTTATGTGACTCTTTTGTACCAATCGTTATTTGTATTAATTTTCTGGTCACAAGGCATTTTTATATGAAGAATTTAGAATTGGTACAAAACGCGATTGTTACAAAATAAAAAAGTTGCTTTGGTACGATCGCTATACCAAAATAAAAGTCATACAAAATTTCGTTTGATGCAAAATATCGATATTAAATATATTATTACCTAATCAGATTATTGTCGTTGGGTGCATAATTTACAAGAAACAAATGGAATTGCTGTAATAAGTCTAAACTGTTGAGTAAAATTTGGTTTTTTAATTATTTATTATGACGGATTCCAGTTCGTGTAAAAACCTGAATCTTAAGCTATAACACACTATACATATGTATGTCGCAAAAATTATAATCCTGGGTTAAATTTCTTTGAAATAATATAACGTATCACGCGTCGGTCCGGTCGCCCATTTTTAAAAAATCACTGTATATCCCAGGTGACTCGCATACATATGTTATGCTAAACAGATATGCTATGGTCCTTTCTGTATCTAGAACAGCAAACCGTTTGACGAAATCTTAACCAGGAGCTGAGATATAATTTTTGTCGCCAGGTAATGCTCTAACACCGATACACAGTATAGTTCCCTAAACAAATGGCCGACTTCCAAAAATACTTCAATCTTCATATAAATTCTCATGCATATTCTCTTCTCGATGCTGAGCAATTACGTAGAACATCATCACAAATCCTATTGGATGAATTCGATGGTGATATCCCGGGTACAAATACCAACCTCCCAAAATTACCTGGAGTTGGTCTGAAAATGGCACACATTTGTATAAAAGAGGCATGGAATAAAATTACGAGGAGTGGAGTTGATACATACACTAGAAAAATGGATACCTTTTGAGTTATGGGATAAAACTAATACGATGCGATTCCTGTTTGAATAATGATATTTACCCATTCAGAGTACAAAATAAAATAGCCAAAGTAAGTTCTGGTTCTTTCAGTGTAAATTTATTAATAAATCTTACATCTTAGTTTATAAGAAATATAAAAATTTTAAAATATTTTACTTCGCGGGATCTCTTCTTCATTCGATTTATCTTCAATGTACTCGTCATCGTCTGGCAACTGTTCATCATCCTCGTTTTGGGATATTATACAAGTAGCCTACAAAACACCATAACAACAAAATATCTAATTCCTCCTTGTTCCTTCAAGCCAACTTTCAGGCCAATATATTTAGTAATCTAAAGTAAAACGAGATTGTTATTAGTTAAAAACTTTACGATTTTTTTTTATTGAGACTTACTTGTATTCATAAAACGCCATTCGATCGTGCCATCAAATCATGACAAATCCTACACAGGCAATGCATGGAATCCGGATCAAATAAAAATTGATAGGTACAGTTGAGCACAAATTGTATACCATTGATGTCATTCAACATTTTCTAAATTTTAATTAGAGTTGTCCGTTTGATATCATTCAAATAATTCATTGTACTAAACTTTTCTCCTGAATGCGAATCACCCTCTTCCAGATCACTGCTATTATTGTCCGGTTTCGCCGCAGGAATTTGTCATCCATTTTAAGCAACGACAACGAGTTCAATAAGTACGTTGTAAATATTTGAATATTTGATGATAAATTTTCATTATCTATGCGATCGCAATGTAAAATCAATACGTTTAGAAGTGTGATTGTGCTACGCAGCAGCTACATGGTGAAATATTCGTTCGTGTACTCCAGATAAACGCACTGCACACAAATAATGGGATATTAATAAACCGTGCCATAATTAATTTAATAAAAACATCTTACCAAAAAAACTACACGAATAAATTGTAAATTATTACTGGCCGCACTCTTGAGGAATTTATTATCCATTTTCAGCAACGACAACGAGTACAATGAATAAGAAAGTTGTAAATATTTGACTGGACTCGACCGACTGGTTCGTTTTTATTAGGATTTTGTTTATGAGGTTAAAAAATCTGACAGCTAAGTTTACATTCGTGCAAACTTTTTAGCTGGACAATATACATTTTGATTACCACACAATACAAACTGTTCGTCTCTTCGTCATAACCGTCCAACTCATCTAACAAATATTCCACGAATGTGAAGAAAATGCTAATCTTTTGCTAGTGTCATTAATTGTGATTGTGTTAGTGATATTACCTGAGTAAGGCGGAACATTATCGAAGATTAGAGTTTTCTTAGATGTATTTATTAAATCCTATTAAAATTAATTGAACAATAATAATTAACCGCTTTATTTCGACTAGTTACTTAAATTTTTGATTTGATTCAAAGATATACGTATTTAAAATTCTCAAGATGCTCATATTTAGACATCAAAAATAAATAGTGTTCATAATTCTAACCAACAAGTTATACAATATAGTAGATAAAACAATCTTTTAAGAATTCTTGAATAGAAGTATCGTAGAGATTTAACAAAACCTCAGATATATAAGGTGCAAGCTTGAACCCATGTCAGTTAGGCAAAAAAATAATCAGAAGCTAGACATTTAGCGGTGGAGACAATTTATACAATTTAATATAGGGTTATCCAATTCGAGGTTGATAAAGTAGAAATCTGTATACCGACATCTGTCAAAGATAAACGTCAAGTACGCTGTCATTTATTTAGTTGACATTCTGCCATTTAAGAATACGGAGCATTTAACATACGCAAATTGGGTGTTGGAAAAACAGGCCGTCGATGCTGATTTTTCGAACAAAATTTTCTTCAGTGATGAAGCTCATTTTTCGCTTGGTGGATACGTTGATCCTGTGATTTAACGCCTTTGGATTTCTTTTTGTGGGGCTACGCGAAAGATCGTGTTTACGGAAACAATCCTCAAACTCTTGACGAATTGAAAACTAATATTCGTAAGGTAATGGCCGAGATACCGCCCGAAATGTGCCGAAAAGTCATTGAAAATTACCGCAAAAGAATCAAGGCCTGTAAGAAGTCCCGTGGAGGACATTTGAATGATATCTTGTTTAACTAAAAATGGCAAGGATCAAATGAAATAAAAATTACAATACATTCCGAATATTTTGTGTGTTTTTTTTAAGTTTATTTTATCAAGCTAGAATTGGATAACCCTATACATCGGATTTAAGGCATTAGGGTTGAATGAGGCTGTAATAAAATTGAACGAAGATCTTAGTGGCATTTTTTTATGGGCTAAACATAATTCTCTAGCGCTTAATCCTAATAAAAGTAAAGCATTATTTTTATGTAAAAATAATTCGAACATTATTGAACCTACTCTTGTTTTGGGTGATGACACAATAAAATTTGTTCCAACCGTTAATAACTTAGGACTGATATTAAATTCCAAACTTACTTGGAGTGACCATATTAGCACATTGTGTCAACGTGTCAATTATAGTATATATTCACTAAGATTAATAAAAAAAAAATATGTCCAATTCAGTTGCGAGTATTTTTGATTAAAAGTTTGGTTGTACCATTGTTGTACTGTACTGTGATGTGATTTATTGTGGATGTGACAGTTCCTCTCGGCGTCTACTTGAAATTACATTTAATATTTGTATTCGATATGTTCATCAGAAAATTTGATCATATTTCTGGCTTAAAAACTTCTATTTTGGGATGTACTTTGTTCGAGTACTATCACTATAGCTGTATTTATTTTTAGAATTATTAGCTCTGGATTGCCTTTATATTTGTATGAAAAATTTAGTTTTTCCAGGTCTCTGCGCACTAGAAACATCAACTTGTCCGTTAACAAAAGTAACACGTTTAATAATTCGGTTTTGATGAATGCGTTTATTATTTGGAATGGTTTACCCTTTGAACTTAAAAATATTAATTCTCTTAAAATTTTTAAAAAACTTGTATATTTAACTGTACAGAGAAATTATTAATGTAATTAAAATTTGTAATATTATTTTTATACCCCTTTGTAAATAATTTTGTATATAATTGAGGATTGTTAATTTTTTTTTTTTTTGTGATTTTGTTTTCTTTTTCGTAGTATAAAAGCTTCGGCTTATGCTTGTAAATATATTGTAATAATAATAATAATATATCATTTAAATACCATATTATGGCAACTAAATGTTAAATAAAATTATTACTTGAATAAGAATTTTAATTTATTTGATGTTTATAAAATATCTCTCCAGGGATATTCGCAATTATAATATGTATTCTCTTAACTATAAATTAACAAAATTACGCAAATGAATACCAATTTTTAATTACTTTGAATGTAAATCTAATTAAAATTTTAATACCCCAAACGAATGTACAATCGAATATTTATATTTTAATATCGATAGATTTCTGTCTCCAATCCACATTACAATCAACAACCATTAATTTAGTTTTATTTTTAATTTTCCAATTTTTATCATCCAAATCATTATAAATTTTTGTTGCCACACAACTACCTTAATAATACATAACACACATACAAAGCACTGTGCTGTGATAAAAATTATTTCAATTTTCCTTGCAAAATAATATTTTGTGCAAAAAATTATTTTGCGAAATGAAAAGCTTAACTGGTCTAATATATCCCGCAGAGAAATCACAAGTACTTGTATATTTCAATTGTCTGGCTTGTCATTTCATATATATATATATATATATATATATATATATATATATATATATATATATATATATATATATATATATATATATATATATATATATATATATATATATATATATATATATATATATATATATATATATATATATATATATATATATATATATATATATATATATATGCGATGCCAACAAAAAATGTGGGGACGTATATAACAATCTATGCTGTTTACAGAATATGGAGGAAAACAACCTGAATATCCTTCCAGCAGTATGATATTTCTATTTAATCCTTTCTATGCGTAATACTATTTACAACAAATGGTTTATGTTATTTTGTTCTAGTGCGGTCGAGAGTTTTCCTGGTTGGTTTTCCTATTTGATAATTTCTTCCTATTGTAACATATACGACGTTTTTCCTGTTTCTTTTGTATGTGGTATATTTTACCTTTATCATACAGCTTTGGTGTGGTTTCTATAACGTATGGGTTATGGATATCTATTGCGAATGAAAATGGCTTTTCGGAATATTATATAAACCGACATACAAGATTTCTAATTTTAGAATTAAGCAGCTCATAAGAAGTGGAACGCCCCATGCGGTTTTTCTTATAACTTTAAATTGGGTTAACAAACGAACCTCAAAGTTATCTAGTTTCGGCTAACTAACAAGAACAAAAAATTAAAGAAACATAATTTCTAGAATTCCTTTTGAAAGATGCAGATGAAGCACGTCGATATCCAAAGTCAAACACCTATATCATTTTGTAGTGTCAAAATGGATGGCGTTTAAATCCAACTGGCAAAGATATGTATCCTTTAGATACGTTAGATACCACTTAGGACAAAAGCATTCCACTTCTAAACATTAGAAATATATTTTAGGAATACCCAGGAAAATTAAATCGAGTTATTATCACTGCGTTAACCCTTAAATACCAATGGTATCTAAAACGATAATTATTGAAAAACGAATATTTTTGAATCGTATTTTTAAAGAATCTTCATTCTATCGTTTCGAGTTTATTGAGAATTTTAGTATTTTTTATAATAAAATTCAAAGAGGGGAGTCATTATGGGAGATGAAGTAATCTAGTACAGTTTAATTGTTGTATCTTTTATGATACTCTGGGTTATGTAAATTTATGCGTAACCGGTATTCTGTGTCCTTTCGCGGTTCTATGTGTAAATTTAGGTATTTTATACTCTGTTTTTCAAAATGGTGGTCAAAATTAATCTATGTTCGCTAATGATAACTGCCCAATCCTTACTGAGGATCATTCACAAAATCTATGGTATATTCGGATTATATAAAATGAACACGAAAATGTTTAAGAAAGTAATTCTATTATTTTTTCATTCATCTAACGATTACCACTTTAAATCTAGGTCCTTAAAAAATAAGTATAGTGCCTCCCTGTTATCATTGAAAATGTTTAACATAGCATAAACGTATTATATAATCACTTTAAAAGTACTGAAGGTTCATAATAGCGCTGTTAATAAAGTCAAAGTGGAATTCAAAAGTCGGGAGTACAATTACAACTTGAAAAAAAAAATTTAACACTGGTTCAATATCCCGAATTCATATAATGCATAATTTGTCTCCGTTGCTAACAACAATTAATTAAACATCAATTAAAATTTTGATACCTTTAGGGCCATCATGTTACGGAATAATGTTTCATCGCATATCCATCACACATGCTTTATGGATAAAATTGATTATTATTATTATTACAATTTTAAATTTTTCTAAATGCTAATTTTTTAATCATCATTACTAAAATTTAAGAAGCTTCTATGGCAGCTGCCACTTCCGGTACAAAGATTTCTACAAAATTTGGGAAAAATCTCCCAATTATTGGAAAAAGTTTTATTATGAAGTTTTATTACGAATAGTCTACCGCCTAGACTGTAGGAAATTCCGTGCTGTACAGTGTCGAATTTTGATTAAAAAACAGTTTTTTGTGACTAATCTGGAACGGTATTGTTGCAAAATTAATTTAGATTCGTTTCGTTTTTAGTCATTTTCCTCGTAAATGTGGTACTTTATACTTTCAAAATATGTATTTGCGAAAAAACAAAAAGCTAATATGGAAGCTGTCAGTGTCGGTGATCCGATTTCGGCCAAAATTCACTAAGATTACTTTAGTTGCAGAAGAAGCTTGAGGTTGAAGTTTAATCCCGAATTTTTGTTCAAAAACTGTTCTTTTGGCAAAAAAGTTCATTTCAAAAGCTCCAGTGAAAGCTGTCACTTTCGATGGACCTATTTCTGCCAAAATTCCCTAGAATCTCCAGATTTATGGAAAAGCTTAAGTACGAGGTTTTATCTCGATCAATTAATCCGTCTTGGCTGTAAAGGGCCTAACTTTTGTTGATAACAGTTTTTGACAACAAATTTGTGCTGAAAATATAATTTTTGAAAAATTATTTATTATCTTAAAGGAACTGCCATTTCTTTTGGCCCGATTTCGACTAAGAATTACTGGGATTTTCCAAATTATAGAAAAAACTTAAGCATAAAATTTGCTTCGATCAGTCAATCTATCTGGTCTGTAGTGAGGACACAACATTTAGAAACGTTGAGAAAGCTCCTAGTACGACTTCCGGTGAACCGATTTTGGTGAAATATCGCTGCTCAAAATTGTTGGGAAGAGCTTAAGTATGTAGTTTCATTACGATCAAACATTGCGTCTTGCCTGTACTTAGCCGTTTTAATTGAAAAACAGGTTTAGTCGAAAGTCGTCATTTCGACCAATATTGTTGCAAATTCATTTGAGAATCTTTTAGTTTATATGAGTTTTTATTAGTGACTTATTTTTCAAGATATTTACAAAAAATGAAAAAGCTCTTATGGAAGCTGCAACTTCTGATGGAAAAACGAAAAAGCTCCCAAAGAAGCTCTCACTTTCGGAGGACTGATTTTGACCATAATTCACTGAGGTCTCTTAATTGAAGAAAAAACCTAAGATACGAAGTTTTATTCTGATCGAGCAGTTCATTTGTGCTGTACAGAGGCCAAATATTTATTGGAAGACGTTCTTTGTGAGAAAACATTATTTTTGCTTAAGTTTTGGAAAACTGATCTGGAAAGGTATAATTGCAAATTGTATTTAGAATTATTATTTCTGGATTCCTGGATTTAGTTTTTGCGTTTTATTTCTTATTCTTTGAGGCCCCTTAGCTATTTTACATAACCGGTTGAATGTGGGATGTGTCTTCTTGCAATTAACACATTTTGCAGAAATATCTTTCCTAACCGAGCATACTTGGGTAAGATGTTTTTTGGCATATTTCACGCATCTAGTTTCTCCTTGGCAATATTTCTGCTTATGATGATGATGCGCTATTTTTTTCAATAGCTCTATTTTAACTCTCATGTTAAGTATTGCCTTGATATTATACACATCTTCGATTTTTTGTTTGTTATTCCTTAAGGTTTATCCGTATGTGTGCAAATACTTGTTTTTCACTTTTTCTATTATACCTTTACTAGCAAATTTTGAAATGTGCTATTTTGATGCTTAAACTTTATCTCATTGACTTCCGTAATTTAGAAGTAGATATTTCATCTGTTTTATTTTGAGCGTAAAACGGTCGTATAGTAGTTTTTGAAATGAAAAGATAAGTTTTAATAGTGAAATACGTTAACATCAAGTAATTATGTGACATATATGTGCCAAAATGTAATTATTTGCAAAAACAGTATAATTTTTTTCTATTGCTATTGTATTTTGGCACAAAGCTCTCACACATTTACATGTGTTTGGTTATTTTTTTCAAATAAAATGTTCGATATATCAGCTTAGCAATAAACAACGAGTAAATTACTTTTGTCGAAAATAACGGAGAATAGAATTATTCAAATGTTATGGGCAGGCAATAGTGATGACGAAGATGACCAACACTTAGATCAAGAATCAGAAGTATCACACCAAAATGATTCTGATGGCAATGATGATCAGCAACAAATATCTCATTTATAACATATTTTCAACTGGAGAAAACAATACCAGCCAAATATCTTCGTAATTTTAAAAGTAATTGAATTTTCTAAAGTATTGTTACCCGAAAATATAGCTGCCGACAATTTTTCAACGTCGCTAGAGTTTTTCAATGCCGTTGCGCATTTGGATGAATTTGACTTGTTGATAAGGGAAAGTAAATTATGTTGTTGCCACAAAGGAATTCAATTCCAATTGAACTTCTGAGAGTTGCGTTTATTTTTCGGCTTAAACCTCGACATAAGCTATCACGTCTTGTATTCCATAAGAGACTATTGGTCTACCCAACCAGGCTCAAAAGTTCCATTTGTTGCAAATATTATGTTCTTACGTCGTTTTGAGGAAATTCGATCTGCCCTACATTTTTATGATAATTCGAAGACACCGCGTCCAACTGGCCCCAATTTTGATCGGGCATATATGTTTGACAAATAATTGAGCATTTCAATGCCGATTTTTTTTTTTTTACCGGACAAGTGGTGCAGTGGTTAAAGCTTCGGCACTTGGACCGGGAGGTGCTGGGTTCGAATCCCATCAGAGGCTAGATGCAAATCGAATTTTCATCATCGATTAAGATCGGTGATGCTAATAAATACAACTAAGACCCTCTGATGGAATGCAGAATTCCGTGTCACGCGCCGATCCACCTTCCATGTCAATGTACAGGTTGACATGGAGCTTGCAATGTGCAAGTGGTATACTGTAGTTGTGTGAGTAGGTGAAGTAGGTGGGTTAATGATGTGGAGTGAATGATTGGTATCACAATGGGCCTAAAAATTGGCCTAAGTGTGCAGTAAGCAACCACTGAAACCTAACCTAATGCCGAATTTTCAAAAGCATACTCCAACTCAAAAGATCAACCGATTAACGAGCACATGATTTAATTAAAAGGGCACAATATCGTGAAACAGTACGTAAACGTTAAGTTGTGTCGTATCTAGTAAAAGCGATTTTGTATTCTAAAATATTTTGCATTCCCAGGTAAGCCTATTAAATGGGAATTTAAAATGTGGTGTAGATGTGCGTCAAAAATAGGTATTTGCACCAATTAGATTTATCCACTGGAAGGAAAAAGGATCAATCTACCGATTCCTTGGGAGAGATGGTTGTAAATCAACTAACTAAGGATTTGACTGGACTGGATATCGAAATTTATATAGACAATTTTTATATTCCCCAAATTTGAAATACGCTTTATGGAAGCGCAACATTAAGTCGTGTGGGACCGCCAGACAAAATCGAAAACAATTGTCTATTTATAAATCCAAAATACATAAGAAGAGGTATTGAATGTCGGAGCTCTAACGGCGCATCCATTGTAAAATGGATAGACAACAAAGAAATTCTTTGTGTCCAAACTTTCTATCTCCAATTTTGAAGTCGTCAGTAAAACGAAGAGTGCAAGGAAGTAGTGAAAAATTAGTAGTCCCGTGTCCGTATATGATTATTCAATATAATCAGTTTATGGGGGGTGTTGACCTAATGGATCAAAAAAAAAAAGTAGTTTATAAAATTGACCGACGTTCTGAAATAAAATTTTACCTTAGAATATTTTTTGATTTTTTTCATATCGCTCTTAACAATTCGTATGTTGTGTACTTGGAAGCCTTGAATGACTTGAAGTTGAAACATAAATTACCGAGCTTAGAATTTTGTCAGAGCATTGCAAAGATATTCTTTTTGAGACTACCACAAATTTAATTAGTCTTTATTTTTGATTTTTTTAAGTTTTAATGTATGATCCTTGAATTAGTAAAACTAAACTATATTAACCTAAGTATAACATCATTTTGAATTTGATTTCAACTTTTCTGGGCTTGCTGGAAATGGGCACATATATGTCACTTGCTATGTCTTCCACAGATTAAATAAATTTTTTATTAAAACTTTGTTAATTACATTAATTTAGACCTAGCTAAGTGTAAAACCCACTACAAAAAAGAACCAGCCCTCCCAATTTTTTATAAAACTGAGAGGGTTAAAAGTGAGCATAAATAGTGGAAGCCCTGTTTTGTTAATTTGAACTCCTTGTGCAGTTTCGGTTTTTTCTTTCTTAACAATGTTCACAGCATTTTCTATTTGATAACCCTTTTGCTTTAGATCCTCAATAATTGTCTCTTTTGCGCAGGCTGATTGAATACCTTTAGCCATAACTTTGATTGGGTGATCATTCTTAAACTCATATATAATTAAAGTTTGTAGCCAAAGCTCTATAGGTTTCAGAATCTGCAACAATAATTTTCCAGTCGCAATTGTTTAAAGATACGAGTTTGTATTCGGCTACCGTAATCGATTTCACAATCGATTGTATAGTGGATAAATTTGATATTCCGACATTTATTGGAGGAGGTAATTTCTATTTTGGTTTGGCTGATTATTATTCTAGTGCTAGTTGTTTCTTCATGATTAATTAGTTTTTAGAAGCGTCTTTTGAAATTGATGGTAAAGTTTCTCCCATTTCTGGTGAGTGGTAAGCTTTCCTTTTCTTACTTGTTCTTTTATTCTGGTTCACAACCTAATTTGTTTCTCTCTCTAATTCTTCTTCATCTGTATGGAATGGATTAATGTCATCATCGATTGCGCAAGGTTAGTCCCAAGTTTTGCACGTATTTCTATTGCTTTTTTGAGTTCTTTATTTTCCTTCTTTAAAATTGTAAATTCTTCTTTCAATTTAGTTGTAAAGTTCTTTATTTCTCGTAATACAATCAATTCTGATTAGGGGGCTTGCTACTGGGTGCCTTACCTTATGTACTCTGTAAATATGATGTTGAGAAATTTATAATTTTTGTATGTGGTGCTATAATAAGTGCATTTGATGATTGATCCGCAAGACGGGCGAAGTGGCCAAGAGATAAGAATTTCCATTCCTGGACTTATAACTGCCCAGATCGTTAACAGAAAAGGAATTTATTTAAGGCAGCGAATTCCACAGCGGCTTATTGATTTATCTCGGCTATGGCTCGGTGGATGGGGTGGGTATAAATGGAAGGTTGCTAAAAGTATCTTGATTTACTGCCGAATGATGTGAATTCCCTGAAGGAAGACTAGCCCAAACAATTATTAGACACTCGATTCAGTGATACCTACCATGATCACATCCTAAAAATAATGACGTTCTTCCATCCCGAAAATCAAAACGGGCAGAGAAAAACGACAAAGTTGTAAATGGCGGAAATTAAAAAAATCATTATTTAACAGAAGTGGATCCATAACCGTGTTTATTGATATAAAAAAAATTATAGATTGTTTTCAATTACAAAATAGGAGATCAATGCAGATTTAAAGCAATTAAAATATTTAATCATTAAAGAAAATTTAATTATTTAATAAAAAACAGAGGAAAAAAATGTTTGAGGTACCTTTCAACGCGTTGGCCGGCATAGTGGTACAAGTAATCCGTAATGATGATGTTGTTGATAATCCAAAATAAAAATCCGTTAATTTTAGTATGTAGATGATTAATTTAGGTATTTATGGTTTATATATTTTTAGGTTTTATTTTAAGCCAGAAGTAATTTACGTTATTTAATTTAATAGGTCTGACTTAGAGTTTAGGAACTAACGTGCAATAAGTAATAGTTCAACATTAAAATTTTCACTTTGCACATCATTTCGTGCTCTCGCCAAATTTCATTTTAAATACCACTTCGTTCACCGTTTTTACATTTACCAAGTACATTTATGATGCGGCATCACACACCACAAATAATACATCCCTTAAGCTAGCAGAATCCATACAGCAGAACATTACAAGACAGTATGAATAATTATAGGCTAATAATAAGCTAATTAAATGCTATATTAAAAAATTTTGGGCTTCACTAAAAACTAAAACGATGGGTTCTGCTAGCTTTAGAAAAAGTTAGCAGAACCCAAAACCAAAAATGATTTAAAAACAATTGGAAAATTAAAGGTTAATTTTAGGCTAATTAAATGCCCTATTTAAATTTTCTTATTCTGCTCATTCTATTTAGAAAACGCATAAGGCTTTATCACTTCAAAGCAAGCAGAACCCAAATCGAAAATCGGACCAAAACCGAAATTAGAATCCAAAACAAGATCAATTAACATACGTATAATTTTAGGCTCATTATGGTCTATTCAAATGTCTCATTAAAAAATTTTGGGCTTTACTCCTTTTTGACCAAACTAGCTTTAGATTAAATGACCTGAAGTTTGGTCAAAATGGAGTAGAGCCCAACATTTTTTAATAGAGCATTTAATTAGACTATTATTAGCCTATAATTATTCATAATGTCTTGTAATGTTCTGCTGTATGGGTTCTGCTAGCTTAATGGACGTCAAAATACTTGAATTTTGGTAATTTAAATTTACATTAATAAAGTTTTTTAGTATGCGTCAATAGTGAACATATAAATAAATAAACTACTAAGGGGTGGCCTCCTAAACAGCACTTGGGACGAAACAAATTCGTTACAAATCATGGGACGACCTTGCTCTGAGATGAGTCTAGTGCTGGGTAGTAATTTGCTAAATAGGTATACTGCTCATCCTGGAATCCTTTTCGTTAATTTGAGAATAGAACAATCGATTTATTTAAGCTGTTACGGCTAAGCTGTTAGCGGTAACAGATGTTACCTTAAGAGAAATCATGGTTTATACGAAATAAGATTTAGTTGATAAACACTTAGAACAATATCAATGTTAAATTTTGATGCCTTTGAGATGATAAACTCCCATCGACTGTCCGTTGATGTCGTCTAATTCACAAGAAACGTTTCGAATTAAGTTTGACACCGTACATTTAATAGATTTAGGGGTCAATTTTGCAGTAAATTTGGCCGATGCTTTGCTCTGGGCGAAATTTCTGATAAAAACAGTTTGCCCTACGCACACTTCGGGTAATTTACTTCGCATATTATATGACGTTGGACATTTTTGACTCACTTCTTTCAAATGCTGCACAATTTTCTGGTATACTCTAATGAGCATGTCCGGTTTATCAGCTAACTAAATTTAGTTTTCAGTAAGGTTTTGGCTAGATTTTAACCACGTAGAACAGCGTGTCGTTTGACACAGAAAAGTGAGATAAAACCCCGGTAGACTCGTGAATAGAGTTCCGCAGGGCATTTGTAATTGCCGCTAGGATAGTATCCCATACTTTCTGGTCAGCTTGTATATACGGCCGAAGAGCAGCTAGCAGGGTTTGGTTCACCTTTTCTGGCGCATTCACTGGAGGTGCGTACTTTGCCATGTAAATATGACGTACACCATATTTTCTGCATAAAGAATTCATTAGGCCGTGTCAAGAAGACCTGCGTCTCCAGGAATCTTACCACTTTTTCGGCGGGAGCTTGACGTACTGCCTTTGTCAATTTAAACTTGGTAAGGTGGTCTACAAAAATGAAGATAAACGTATTAGCGCTCCGTGTTCGGGAGTAAGGACCCATGAAGTCCAGGTAAATTCGCTGGCCAAGGCCAAGGCCCCAAAGTGGCAGGGTGAGTTCCCAGAGGAGAACGATTGCAATAATTTAAGGTTTTATTTGCTTTTCATAGTTGACAGGCATTTATAAAGCTTTTGGCATGGTTAATGGCGAGGCTAATAGTTTTCCGAATTCAGGTGCGCAGAGGTAGGATGTGTATGTGCCGAGTTTTTCAAAGTTTGTTTAAGTTCCTCTGGATACATAAGTTTCCAACAAGGTATGTCATTATCAGGTGGCAACACTATTTGAGGTTTAAGATTAATAAAAACCTTACGATCCATGGTTTTGATATTATTATTAACTCTATTATTTTCTAAGGAAAGGACATCGGGAATACTGTTTTCCGAGCCCATGCAGTACTCGATTGTGAAATCAAACCAAATCAATCATCATGTTAAACTTGAGTGATCCGTAATTACAGTGAATGGTAGCCCCCTCGACATATGCTCTAAATTTGTAGACAGCTAGTAAGGCGGAAAGGTAATTGAGCTCCGTAACACTGTAATTTAGTTGAGCACCAGAAAGCTTATGTGACATGTATGCAAACGTGTTGGAGCTCTTTAGAACTTGCATCACACAACGCTAACTTCAACGTGTCAAACGAATGTTGACCTTCTTCACTCCAGTTTAATTTCCTGCCCTTCTCCAGAAGATCAGTCAGGGGAGCAGACACCACAGAGTAATTGCGGATGAAACGGCGGTACCATCCCGCGACACTTAAAAACCTTCTAACCTGACGACCAGTTTTTGGTCCCGGGAGCTCTGCAATGCCTTTTACTTTACCGGCCAAGATATACGATTTATCTCAGTAAAAATGTACATTTTTGCACATTGATGGTATAAGACCGACTTTCGCAAGCCTTTCAGCAGCTTTGGACAGAATCGCAAAGTGCTCATCAAATGTGGCTGTGGTTATTAAGAGATCATCGAGATAAACGATTACTCGATCATGAAGTTGGTGGGAGATAACTCGGTCCTTCAACCTGGAAACAGTTTCAAGCGCATTGCGGAGCCCAAACGGCATAATCTTAAATTGGTATAATGGGCACCTCTGAATGGTAAACGCCGCTTACTCTCTCGTGCTCGGATCCAAAGGAATTTGACAAAAGGCATCCTTGAGATGAATTTAGTCTAGTCCAGTCTACTCAATAAACCGTCGATCAACGGCAGTGGGTACGCATATTTCTTAGTTAGCGTTTAATTTCCTGGCATCAAGGCATAATCGTACGTTACCATTAGCTTTTTCACCACGGCCATTGGCGAGCTCCAAGCGCTGCTACTTTCTTCGATTACGCCTAATGCCAGCATCCGATCAAGGTCGATGTATATCAGTTTCTGAATCCCAGTTTCTGATTGTTTAACTGGTGGAGTATCCCTATATGATGACTAAGCAAATGAGTTATGCCTAGACCAATGTTTTCAAAATTTGGTAAACGCTTGATTATAGGTTGTGGCTGTTTTGACCGGGCAACATACAAAGACGATGAGACTGAATTCAGAACTAAATCCGCAAACACTCTTTCTCTTTCACGAAAATTTTCATGGAAGTTTGTTTTTGGTGGAATGGTACATTAACGATAAAATACCTTAATACAGGTTGGGATGAACCGCAAGTGGTTTGTACAAATGTGGAAATTGGGTGTAGAACAAGTTTATGTTTTGAGAAGAACAGTTTGGCTGCTTTATCCAACAGACCCCTAATTTTGATCCCGTCAAGCACTGAATTGCACATTTTAAGTAACGGTATTATGACCTCCACACTCGTGACCTAACAATAATTATATTTAGTTTATTTATTCAGGTTTGTAAATTTCTCTGAAATGATTTAAACAATTCATTAGTTTTCGAAATAATATAAAAATCCCAAAAAATCGTAATAAAAAAAATAATAAGCCTTTTATTTATTTATCCAATGAAGCTTAATATTAATGCTAATCCCCCATATAATTCCGGATAATTATAAATTCTTTAATGTTTAACCACAAAAATAAAACAGAGAGGACAACATAATTAACCATATTTTATGCTATCATTTTCATGATAATTATCGTTAAAACTGTATGTTAGATTTAAGAAACATACAAACACAAAAAATGATGTCCTTTTCGGTTTTCTTCTGTTTTTAACATTTTATTTTATTATTAAGGAAAAGAGGATTATTCTTATGACTTTTATATTGTCTGGCTGACAATTTTATTTTTCCAACAGTTTTCTTATTTTTCCGTTAAATTTTTTATTTAGTCGCTTCTAAAGTTTCGTACAATTTCATCTCTTTACGAGAAATATAAAATCTTTCCGTTTTTGTAAAAAAAAATATTCTGTATTTAAGTAGTTAGATTGTCATCATTAGAATAATATAAAATTGTTGCTAGAATTTAAGTATAAAATACTCATAAGTATACAAGTAAAATGTACTATAATATATGTTTGTTCGTTTACATAAAAAGGAAGAGACAAAGGTTTTTATGTCAGAACGAAAATTAAAAATTATCAAAAAAAATTTGAGTTGCAATAAAAATTATAATTATTTCTTATATACGAAAGGAGATACGAGTATAACAAGACATTTAAGCAGCATTTTTTGCAGCAGCTTCTTGTGGATCTTAAAAAGTTGAATGTTTTCCTTTTTGTGTAACATTTTATATAAAATTTGTGTAAATTGTAATTTTCAATTAAATGGATTACACGGAAATGTGACGTTTGAATATTTATACAATTTAATGAAATTGTATGCAATTAGTGTATATTTATTCAGAAGGAATGACAAAAATGTTTCATGGTTAATAACATCTTACTTGTATTCTAAAAAATGACATTGAATAAACTTTAATCCGTTAAGACTTAATCCAGTTGCTTCTATATACAGTTCTATTTGCTTTCCATAATTAGATTTTTGGCAACAAATTCATTATCGCTAAAATCAACTGTTCACCACTAATCTATTTGAAAATGTACTAAAAATATGGCAACAATTTTAAAAACCAATTTAACATTTGTGGATTTTTAAGCATTTCTAATTAAGCAAATTTTATGTTATGCACGTTGACAACAACAACATTTTATGACAACAACAATTTTTCTCAATTATTGTCGATAAATTCGTCCTAAAATTGGTAACTAAATTGTTGTAATTAAAATTTCTCATCATTAAGCTTTACGAAGTATAAGTGTGAGTTTTTTCATTAATCGTAGTCAACATTTCCGGAAAAATTTTCGTCAATTCTTATACCTAGGCATAACCTTGAACTAAGAATTATTCAAATTTGTATCAGTTTACTTAAGCAAATTTTCATGATAATGAATTATTGTTGTTAACCGATACCAGTGCTAGCTTTCTATTGAGCATAGAAAATTTATTTATACAAATCATAAACCAAGAAGTATCGATACTTTTTATTAAAAAATTAATTATTATTGCATAATTATTATTTAACAGTTGTCATTATGTCACTGTGTAATCTCAGTAATCATCATTCTAATCTCATATCAAATCAGAAAACCTTACTAATAATACACCATTCAATGTTCATTTTAATAATTACGTACTACAAAAATGCAAGCTTAAAAATATAATTATAACTAAAATTGTGGCCAAACACGGCCCAATTAAGCTAAATAAATACTCGTCAATTTTTACTCTGTAACTTCTAAGTTTTGGTATTGGCCCGCGATGCCATTACGTTTTTCGATTAGTTCTGGTCCTAATCTATACCATTGCGTCGGGGCGAGCTTTTCTAACAAGGCTTTCATGGCCATATATGGCCCAATTAAGCTAAATAAATACTCGTCAATTTTTACTCTGAAACTATTGAATTTTGGTATTGACCCGCGATGCCATTACGTTTGTCGATTAGTTCTAGTCCTAATCTATACCATTGCGTCGGGGCGTGCTTTTCTAATAAGGCTTTCGTGGCCATATATGGCCCAATTAAGCTAAATAAATACTTGTCAATTTTTACTCTGTAACTTCTAAGTTGTGGTATTGGCCCGCGATGCCATTACGTTTTTCGATTAGTTCTGGTCCTAATCTATACCATTGCGTCGGGGCGTGCTTTTCTAACAAAGCTTTCGTGGCCTTATATAGCCCAATTAAGCTAAATAAATGCTCGTCAATTTTTACTCTATAACTTTCGAGTTTTGGTATTGGCCCTCGATGCCATTACAGTTTTCGATTAGTTCTGGTTCTAATCTATACCATTGCGTCGGGGCGAGCTTTTCTAACAAGGCTTTCATGGCCATATATGGCCCAACTAAGCTAAATAAATACTCGTCAATTTTTACTCTGAAACTATTGAATTTTGGTATTGACCCGCGATACAATTACGTTTGTCGATTAGTTCTAGTCCTAATCTATACCATTGCGTCGGGGCGAGCTTTTCTAACAAGGCTTCCATGGCCATATATGGCCCAATTAAGCTAAATAAATACTCGTCAATTTTTACTCTGTAACTTCTAAGTTGTGGTATTGGCCCGCGATGCCATTACGTTTTAATCTATACCATTGCGTCGATGCGAGCTTTTCTAATAAGGCTTTTGTGGCCATATATGACCCAATTAAGCTAAATAAATACTCGTCAATTTTTACTCTTTAACTTCTAAGTTTTGGTATTGGCCCGCGATGCCATTACGTTTTTCGATTAGTTCTGGTCCTAATCTATACCATTGCGTCGGGGCGTGCTTTTCTAACAAAGCTTTCGTGGCCATATATAGCCCAATTAAGCTAAATAAATGCTCGTCAATTTTTACTCTATAACTTTCGAGTTTTGGTATTGGCCCTCGATGCCATTACAGTTTTCGATTAGTTCTGGTCCTAATCTATACCATTGCGTTGCGGCGTGCGATTCTAACATGGCTCTCGTGGCCATATATGGCCCAATTAAACTAAATAAATACTCGTCAATTTTTACTCTGAAACTTTTAAGTTTTGGTATTGGCCCGTATTTATTATAGTTTAATTGGGCCATACATGGCCACGAGAGCCTTGTTGAATCGCATGAATTGAAGTTTTATTGAGTTATTTATGTCCACGATGACCATGTTAGGTTGCTCAAATGTGGTGTTGTGGAATATAGTTGTACCAGTACCAATGGAAATCTTGATGGCTTCGTTAGCTTTGAACTTTGAAGTTACACAAATGAATATGTAAATTGATTATGACCATTTTTATTTCGAGTTCTTTAGTTTTTGATTATCTTTTATTAGTTTGTCTTTAATTTGAATTTGAAATAAATTTTTTTAGTTTGGTTTATTATTGAACCTTTCATAATGAATTTTTGGGTTGAGAGTATTAGATATAACGGCGAGACAGTTTTAACTTTTGTTATAGTAAATTTTGGGCTGAGTATGAGAAACTATCACGATAGTAATATTTTTTGGACTGAGTTCTTATAAAATGTCGTGAAATACAATTTTTTGGGCTGATACTCGTAATATTATAGCAATCATCATTTTAGTGTTGCCATTGTATTTTTTTTTGGGTTGAAATTTGGGCCAACTTCGCATACATCACAATTTGGCTGAAACTTTGGGAGTAAATCGTTGCTTAGAAATATAGGCAGTGGTAATACTTGTATGTTCATATTACCAAGCCACTTATGTTTTAGTGACATAACCGTCACCTCGTTATGTTCGAAAAGTATAGGTGCTTAACGTTTTCTACTTCCGATCCGCATAGATATTGACACTGGTTTGTTATCTTAAACCTCTGCAGGTATGCTTTAAACTTACCATGTCCAGAGATAACATGGCACATCGAGCTCGTCAGTGGTAATTTAATTTTTAGTCTTTCTTTTATATCTAGAATGAAGCCAAAGGTATGCCTTCCATTGGCTGATTCATTCCACCTTCGTTGTCAAAGGTCAATCGCCATCGCATCAATATCATTTTTATTATTATATTGATCCTGCCTACTATCAGCAGCATGAACATATTCACCTGTATCATTTTGGCCACGTCTTGTTAGATAGTACAAGTTCGCTTGTTTTTTGATTAGAATATCAACCGCGAGTACGCTGGCCAGAACCACTACAACATCTTTAGATACCGTTCGTAAGCCTTTGTTACTCCTAGCAGAATATTCATCTGAACACTTTCTAGTGATCTGATATAGTGATAGTTTAACCTATCATACCAACCAGCCGCCGCATACGTGAAAATCGCCTCCGCCAAACCTTTATATATTAACTTAAGTGTTTTGTGATTACGTCCCCATCCCTCTCTTGATATTCTCGCCAATGAGTGGAATAGCTTCTTGGCGTTTTTACAGACTCTAAGAACGTGGGATGCTACGCCCATTCGTTCATCAAGGCCAACACCTATAGATATCTAACGCACTTGACCATTTTCATGTTTCTACCGTTCAGTGATATTGTTGGTGGTCTACTAGTCAGATTTTCCCATTGCAGCATCACTGTTTTCTCTGCGGATAGTTACCACTTATTTGCTTTACACCATTGGATCATATTATTTATTGCGATTTGACCCTGGCGCTGCAGTTCGAGTCTCGAGTTGCCGTACACCAGAATGACTTTGCCATCCGCGAATTCAATTTCCTCAAAGTCTTTGATCATGCTTGTGTTAAACACGATATTCCAGACTAGAGGACCCAAAATAGAGCCCTGAGGACCTCATTTTGTAATTGTCTTTGAAACAGAACCATACATGTCTCTGATTACTGCGTATTGATTGCTGAAGTAGCTCCTAAAAACATTCATCGTGGTTCTTGGGAGATTATAGCCCGATAAACTTGCAATGGCACTATAGGCCACATAAGATTTTCAAATGCTCCGGAAATGTACAAAAATATACCCATAACATATTTAGAACTTTGGATTTTGACAGTGTTGATTAGGCGGACTATCGCATCCTCAGTAGACATGCTACGTCAAAATCCGAATTGCTTGTCCGAGAACAGCCTGCTCTGTTCAACTCGCGGTGTAATGCGAGTGGCAAGTAACATTTCTAGGAGTTTCCTCATAACTGGTAGTAATATTATGGGTCTATAAAATTTTGAAGGAAGTGGATCTCTATCGCCAGGTTTCCTGATTATAATCATTTCACCCGTTTTCCATACCTTGGAGAAGTAACTAAATTTTAAGCAGCTATTCAATAATTTAACTATGCTAGACTCTATGATGGGCCATGCCAGCTGGACTATTTCAGAGTTCAAGTTGTCAAGTCCGGGAGACTTGTTACGGTTGAAGCAAGTTAAGGCACTGGTTACCTCCTCTCACGTAAATGGGTTTCGGCATCGTTCCAACTACTGTTGGTAGTGGTCTTGCGCATTTCTGCTTGAGGCCCAGTTTCGTCCGGCGTTTCGTTCAGAAGAAGTAAGTTAAATAATTCCAAACGTGTGTCATGCCATGTGTCCAAAACTTCTGGAGGTGCTTTGCCAGCGGCAAATTTGTATAGAAGTCCCCATGGGTCTTTATTACCATGTTCCGTGACGTACCGTTGTAAACTATTTTATTTTGCAATAAATACTTCATGGAAATATTTATTTCTTGTTACTCTAAAGCGAGACAATTTTAACTCTTTTGCTATTTGGTTCCTTTCCGCCTGGTATGCTCTTCTAAGCTTGTACATAGAACATCTAAGTTTCCTTAGATTAGAGTTCCACCAACTGTTCCGTTTCTTTGCAACTCTCTTCTTAGGAATTGAGTTGTTGCAAACACTGGCTAACTGTGCTGAGATCAGCTCCACCCGAGCATCAATTTCATCTATCGAATCTATTTCCGGAAGTGATCCAACACTGTCCTAAGAGCCAACCAAGTGTCTAGCAAATAGACCCTAGTCGGCTATTTTAATGGTAAATCTCGGAGTTTTGCTACTTGCTACTTGCAAGTATGCTAGATCAAACATGATGACTTTATGGTCATTAGATGTCCAATTTTCTCTTATACACACCACTCAACTATCGAGCCTAGCAAGGCTTTATTCACCATGGTTAGATCGATATTGGAGTTCCCATTGGACGAGATTGTCGTTAGGTGCCCCTGTAACTTTATTATGAAAAGGTCACTCCTAGACACGAAGTCCTTTACTTTTCGTATTTGCATCGATCGTTTCGATTTTGCACAGATGGTACTCGATCGGTTCACTGTTCACTGTATTGAAAATAGGTAGATTGAACCAGCTTCCGATGATATTTCAACACATGTGCAGTGGCTGTCACATAACTGAATTAGCTTCATCATGCTTATGCTAGCATTGTGAATAGTAATTGCAGTTTTGGGATTCTCAGAGCAACCTGTTACTACTCTGGATGTAGAAGGCATGCCACTGATTTGATCATTGACCGGGTGTGGTTTTTGCATACTTAGTATATCTATGTCGTGGGTGGAGATGAGTTTACATATCTATGATCTGACTATTTTCGCGCCCTGTATGTTGAGGTAGGCGATACGTAGGTTGCTGTTAAAATGTCTTTGATTATGACTAACCATCATGTTTAGTTCTTAATTTCAGACGTTGCACAGCACTTTTGTATGCGTTCCATTAAACGCAACCTACTTGGTGGTCATGAGGTTTTTCCAATTCCTTGCAGCTTGCGTAATTGGCTGGTTTGTCTTTGTTAGGGCGGCCCTTATAGCCATGACCATGATGTGTATAGTGAGAGCGGGCCTCTGTGCGCGCTTTACAATTCTGTGCAATGTGACCATATCGCTGGCACCTAAAGCACCTAATTGGAGTCACAAACTCTCTCACACGGCATTGTACCCAGTCCACGTGCAGTCTTCCACACTTTAGCAACATGTTTTTGGTTGCCGGTTCGACTTCTACCACCCAGTGAGCGGTTTCCTTATTAATTGCACCGGTTCTAGGCAGAACTTTAAAATCGTTTTGATCCAGGCAGTTTTCGTTTATTAGGCAGTTTTTTACCATGTCACCATCATGCTCAGAGCTTACATCAAAGATAATTACTTTACGTAATATTTTAACAGGTTCTGGTTCGGTGGCTGTTAGACCCACGCCTTCCAACTTGGGGTTTTTCGTGAGAATCTTCAAATCCGAGGAAGAATCAATAGTAACTGCAACACCATTAGGTTAGTTACATAGTGAATATTTATGTTAGATTCACTAGGGCGTATGATTTTCTTGGTAATCTCGGTTGTCGAAAGGCTGGAATCATTATCTCTAGCTGAGATAATTATCCGTTTTGTTTTCGTCTTACAGTATTTCTGAGGAAATGAATTTTATATTAAGCATATTCACAACAACATCATTTTATAACATCAATTTGCCTCAATAAATTACTTTAACTTGAACCTAGGCACCCGAGAGAACTACGGGTAATTTTGAGGAGAATTTGGGACATCAGCGTCTCGTATAGAATAGCAGAAGTTTCGCTTTAACAAATAATGGAGGGTTATTTAGTGGCTTAGACAAAATCAAACGACACGTAGAGCAATTACCTTTTGTTGATCCGCAAGTCATATTTTTTGAAGGTAGTTGTTCAATTATGCACGGGAAGTAGTACTAGGAAGCAGAGGAATTGTATACCGGTATACCTTTAATTTGACTCCAATTAGATGCCGCTCTTAATTGCATTGTTTCGTAGTTTTCATACGTACCTTAATTCCAATTCACTATCTAAAACGTGAAAATGTGTTGAGTGAAAACCGGAATACCCAATATAAATATAGTTAAAGCCCGTTACTAGTGCAAGCGCCAGTAAATCAAATTAGCTCCATATTCTGGATGCGTGACAGTTTGTGTACATAGTGACGACGAATATGATTCATGAATCGTGAGGTGATCACAACCGGGAATCACCGTTTAAAATCAAAAACAAATGCTTTAAACGTTATGCACGTGCTTTATTAGCTGACACAGTCACAGGCAATGATGGTTCCACCCCATCATTGCTCTGCGGAGGATAACGGCAGAACGATGACGTTGAAAATCAAACGTAAGGACATGATGGTGGTTACCAGCTGGTTTGTCCCGTATTCGTCGCTGCTTTCCAAAATATTCAAAGGCATTGCAATGATAAGTACTGCAATTCTGATAAGTCCATCAAAAACTCTTGCAAGTACGTCACGGAAGGAACTGACAAAGCTCTATTTGGTATTGCAGCTCCTGATGCCAACGATGCAATTTTGCAACATCAGATGGGAAAATATGTGAGCACCAATGAGGCGGCTTGGAGAATCCTTTCATTCTCCATAGACGAATGTTATCCCAGTGTGCTCCAATTAGCTGTGCACTTGAAGAATGGACCATGAGTTTATTTCACTGCAGCAAACGCAGCGCAGATAGCTGAATGCATCTGCGACAACGCTAACAAGTTTCTTCTCGACATGCACAAGTGATCCTTTACTCGAATATGCCGAGATACTTCACATGGAACGCATCATCAATTTCGACATCCTTAACACGGGTAGCCTGTTTGTTCCTGAATTCTTCCGATGCATTGGGGAGCATTTACACTGTACATCCGAGCAATGACGAAGGTTTTTACCTGCATTTGTTATTGGTTAATGTTCGTGGACCGACTACATTTGAGTTTTTATGAACTGTTAATGGTGAGTAGTGCGCAACATATCGAGAAGCCTGTCAGTATTTACAGTTGCTCGCAGATAATATTTATTGGGATTATAAACTTGCAGATGATATTTTTTCGTCTACTGCGTATCAAATTCGATCACTTTTTCTCATCATCACTGCAATGTATTTTCCATAGGGTCCACTTCATTTGTAGATCAAATATACAAATAAAATATGGCTGAAGACATTTTGAATCGAGAGCGTACAAGAACAGCGAATCCCGATGCTTTGATTTCTATAGAGGATTTGTGCCTAATGATGTCCGGCAAGGTTTTGTACGAATTAGGGATGCCAGCATCGGCCAATGCACGATGTATTCAATCGAGAAACTGAACGAAGACGGCAATACGATCGAGATACTTTGAGTCAATCAGTACGAGCAAAAGCTCAACTTTTGAATCAGCAGCAGAAAACCGCCTAGGACACATTGATAATAGCTGTCAATGACGGCTACGGAGGAATCTTCTTCCTCGATACTCCTGGCGGAACTAGTAAAACGTTCCTAATTTCATTAATTTTATAGCCTCGGATCCGCGCACAATGTCAAATCGCGCTGCCAGTAGCATCATATGGGAATGCTACAACATTGTTAGAATTGAGTCATGTCATTGTATTTGCAAACGATAGTTGAACCGACGTGCAACGTTTCCAAAAAATTAACAATGTCAAAAGTACTACAGGACGTTTTTGGAGATTAGCGATTTTTGCCAAACCCTGCCAGTCATTCCAAGATCAACAGCTGCTGATGAAATAAACGCTTGCTTGAATTCATCGAATTTATGGAGATACGTAAAAACTCTCAAGTTAACAATGAATATGTGAGTCGCGCGTTACACAATGACGAATCGGCGGACGTGTTTTCCAAGGAATTATTAGAAATTTTCAATGGAAAAATTCAGGTTAACGCTTCGACTGGCCTCATTTCGTTTCCACCAAATTTTTGTCAATTCACAACCTCTAAAGTAAAATTGGTCACGAAAGTGTACAAAAACCATGTTTGGTTGAGCGAACGAGCCATTTTGGTAGCGAAAAATAAGGACGTAGATGATTTAAATAAAGGGTTTTCCTATAAGAAATTTCATTTTGAATAACCTGCTATTTGGGCAGCTGCCATCTTTTGACATTTGACAAGTAAAAACTACGCCATTACTAAAAATGGTACGATACACGCGTCAACAACGCATTGAAATTGTTAAAATTCACTACAAAAATGCTGAAAATATTGCAGTCACAGTTCGCAAAACTAAATCACACTTAAAGAATCGAAACCGTGTGCGGCGCTCAAGAACAACTGAGAATATTACTGCTGTAGCCCGCAGTGTTGACGAAAACCTAGGTTTGTCGATTTCTCGTCGATTTTTGGAATTAGACATTCCGCAAACGACAATACACCGTATTTTGCATAAATACTTAGGTCTTAAGGCTTTTAAAGTTCCGTTAACACAAGAATTCAAGCCGGTCGATCACCATAAACGTCATATCTTTACTGATTGGGTCCTTCAAATGCATCAAAATGATCTGGATCATTTGGGGCTCAGAAAATCCAAGAATGATTGTTGAAAAGCCTCTTCACCCTCAACGTGCCACTGGATGGTGTGGTTTTTGGGCTGGCGGTGTGATTGGACTTTACTTATTCGAAAATGAGGCAGGTACAACTGTTATTGTGAACGGATTACGCTACCGGGCTGACTAATGATTTTTTATGGACGGAATTGGAAGATATTGATATGGACGACGTTTATTTTCAGCAAGACGGCGCTTCGTGCCACACAAGCAACGAAACAATCGCAATTTAAAAGTTTCTTCACCGTGTTATTTCTCGAAGAGGTGATCTCCATTGGCCACCGAGATCTTGTGATTTAACACGTTTAGACTTTTTTCTTTGGAGCCACGTGAAAGATAAGGTCTATATCAATGCTCCACAATCAATGCAAGACCTTAGAGTTGGAATTCGTGTAGTTATCGAGGACATACAGCCGCAAATGTGCGAATTGGTCATGGAAAATTTCATAAAAAGTATATGGTGCTGCAATTGTAGCCGTGGCGGCCATTTGGCTGATATCGTTTTCAAATGTTAATGTCATACCTTCCTCTAATTTATTAAAAATACTCGTTTTATTAAATATCAAAATGAAACCTCTTACTGGAAATCCCTTTATAACAATTCAAAGTCATATCGATCCAGATGAAGTCGTCAATTATCCAATTGAATTTCTGAATTCTTTGGATTTGCCAGGAATGCCGCCTCACAGTTGGCAGCTCAATGTCAGTTCGGTGATATTCATGTTAAGCAACCTGAACATGTGTAACGAAAGGGTGTTCTTTTGTTTGTACAGCCTCCATTTCGTTAACAGAATCCCTCTATAATATACATAAGCGACTGCAGCACGTTTGCCGGCCAGGTAACAGCGGTGGGTCAGGTTCTTGTCACTTGTTGTATAGAGGGCTTGATGTGCTGCACTGCCAATTGACGAACAAAAAAAAAATTAATAGGTAGTATATAACAAAACTTCACATTTCACGTTAAACAAACTGATAGTTAGCACCATAAAAAAAAAGAATCTGTCACAGCCAATTTATGAAGGGTGGTCAAGATGATAGACCACTTGCGCGCCTCCCGTCCCACTGGCATTATCATGTGCATTTATTAAGATATGCCCCTGTATCATTCTGTGTTAACCCATACTATCCAATCACTTTTAAAGCCACTATTCACTCATAACTTGTTGTTTTAAATCCCTCATAATTTACGGTAACATTAAATCGATGCACAAGGCTAACAGGCTAACCGTGATCCAAAAATCTAGAAAACACACATTAAGAAAATAATTGTAGATATAGCGAGCGAAAGAGATGGCAATATCGTGACCTAAGATAAAGTTCACCGAAGCAGATTAGGTATAGAAAAATTCCAAAATGATTGATTATTTAAACAAGAAAAATTGAGTTGTTACAATATCTTATAAAACTGACTATTATTATGATCATTGTAAAAAAAAAACAATATAATCTAGCAATATTACATACGGGATCCGCGGACCTTAGAAATAAATTGTACTTTGAGAATTACTTAGATAGTATATATATAATTTACGATTAGGGTTAGTATTAATAATTTTCGTTAGTAATTTAGAAATATAAATATAATTGGAATAAATATCTTAGGTAATTAAATAATCCCGTCACGATAAGTAACGATAACGACTTAATAATATAAATATAAAAATGGTATAATAATTTTATCGTATATAAATAAATAATAATTTTCTTTAATAAAAATAAATTAATAAACCTGGGCCATAGTCCAGGATATTAACATGCACTTAGCTTGTAGTGTGTAGTGATACATGTTGCCGATCATTTAATCCGTTACGGTTTATACCCAATTAGTATACGGTACTTCCACCGTTTATTGCAACCTTGTTCAATTTTCGCGCCTAGATACCGGATTACGATTTTTGTTTTTACTGCGTTTACTGCACCGACAAAACTTAACTGGATTGTATGGTAATCGTATTCGGTCAATATCCACCTGGTTCTCGTGTATCAATCCGCCCGTTTTAGCGGGAACCAAAAAAAATGAAAGTCGCGGAACGATTGCTTTTAGTACCAAAAAAAAAATGAAGTAAACGTAAGTACCACAAAATTCTCGAATAATCTTAAACTTAATTAGTAATAAACAACAAAAAAAATCAAAAAAATACCTTTTCCGCGACTTTAAACACAATATTATAATTATATGCGCTATGATTATATGCGCGGCCACTATAAATTTGTGTGTTCACAATTATAACACACAGTACACAACTTTTATTAATTTGTTTGTATGGGCACTAAGCACTACTCCACTGTTTATTTACGGCCGATGTCAAAAGTTGGAATGAATTAAATAAAACAAAACAATTTTTGTTACCTGTAATAATATTTCTTTGCGATTTTTTTGTTGTTGTTGGTTGTGATTAATTAGATAAAACAAAAAGGTAGCAGATGTAAATGATCAACCCCATCTATCAGAGAATTACCTATATAAACAATTTATGTAAATCGATAACAATCAATCAGTCGTTGGCAACACCTCATCCGTGTACGATTTCAAACTAATCCCGCGAAGAATTTTATTGTGAATTAATTTTATTTATTTCTTATGAATTTTTTTTTTTTTTCTCACGATATCGTCACCTCAAATCAAAAGAACAAACCCGATCATTCAATTCTGAACACCTATGTATAGAAGAAGTAAAGCCTGGAACATAGTTAAAATGTTACAATCGTGGGGCAGCCCCACACCCATGAGAGAGTCTTTACAAGCCGGGCCTTAACGATATTGTTGTATAACACGCGACAACATTCTTAAATTATTTTAACCTGAGTGAACATACTTTACCAGATAGGAACAATTTATGATAATATCTCACACTTTATTTATCTGATATCCTTAGCGTGATATAACCCCAAACTTCTTCCGGAATTGTCAATTACTTCGTAAATTACAGTGCCTATTTGTTTCGAAATACGGGCTTTGAGGAATTTAGAAGCAAATTTGCCCGTAAAATTTTTGCTAGCGCAGCTCTGTGCAAAATTGCGCACATAGACCGTCTGTCCAGGAGCGAAGGTTCTTGACCGGCTTCGCAGATTGTAATTCGATACATTGCGAGCATAGGCTGCTTGCAGGTTCCGCATCACTATATTTTGAGCTGCAGTTAATCGGTCAACTGGACATGAAATTTCGACACGATTATCGTCTAATGAATTTAATTTTCGTAGTAGCTGATACATTGATCCATGAGATACTTTATGACGTCCGAATACCAAGTAGTGTGGTGAGAATCCTGTTGAAGAATGAACGACATTTTGCAATGCTCCGGCGATTTCATCAAGATGTCTGTCCCAATTTTTATGCTGATCCTTAATGTACGACCGAATCGCGGACAGAATCGACCTATTAACTCGCTCCGAAGCGTTTGATTGCGGTGAATATAACGCCGTAAATTCGTGTTGTACGCCATATTTACGAAGTAGTTCTGCTAGTTGAACTGCTTTAAACTGCGGGCCGTTATCAGAGAATAGAACTTCAGGCACACCGAACATTTGGAAAACTTTCGATTCTAAAAATTGGCATACTTTCGCGGCCGACGCCGAGCGCAATGGTTCGAGTATGGGAAACCGAGTATAATGGTCGAGAATTATCATCACGTGAGTAAATCCATTTGCCGTGCGTGGATATGGGCCTAAAAAGTCAATATAGAGCCTTTGGAATGGCCGAATTGTCTCTATAAATTTACCCATCTCTGGTCTAGTGGAGAAATTGACTGGCTTGCTGATTTTGCATATTTCACATCCATTTATAAAGTTTTTCACCTGAACTGCCATGGTAGACCAATAAAACTGTCGTCTAAGTAACTCCAACGTCTTAGCAATACCTTGATGAGCGGCTGATGGCGGGTTGTGTGCTTTTTCAATCAGGTTTTGAGTTAGACTAGCCGGCACCACCAACTTCCACTGTGGTATGTCAGTTTCTGCTTGATCCTGTTTCGGGAGTTTAATATAAATCTTACCGTCACTAACTTTAAAGTTGGTTTTTTCATGTTGGTTATCCAATAAAGCTTTGATCTTGTCTTTATACTCAGAGTCCTGGAAAGCACGAGAATCTAAAGGTAAATGTAGCGGGTTTTCCGAAGTAATCCTAACTTCCTCTACATTAACTCGTGACAAACTATCCGGGACAATATTCTGAGTGCCCTTCCGATACTCGATACTAAACTGGTGTGGCTGTAGTTTCAGGGACCACCTAGCCAAACGGCCTGAGAGGTCTTTCTGGTCCATCAACCATTTTAAGCTGGAGTGATCCGTAATAATGGTGAACCGATAACCTTCGATGTAAGGTCGAAATTTCTTTATACTCATCACCGCAGCTAGACATTCCAATTCTGTGATGGAGTAATTTCTTTGTGCCTTATTCAGTTTTGATGACATATAGGCAATTGGATGTTCCTCATCCCCATCTTTCTGAAAAAGCACGCTGCCAATGCCAGTTGTGCTTGCATCGCATTGGATATAGAAATGTTTTTTAAAATCTGGGTTTACTAATATTGGGGCTGTCACAAGTAACTGCTTAAGCTCTTCGAATGCCTTTTGGGCGATTAAGTTCCATTTGGGTTTTACTCCCTTTTTTAATAGATCCGTAATTGGGGCAGCTAGGGTTGAATAATTCGGTATAAACCTTCTGTACCACCCAGTCATCCCCAGGAAGCGTCTTATTTGTTGACTTGTTTGCGGCGCGGGGTATTTGGCCACTGCCTGGACTTTGGACGGATCCACTCTGAGGCACCCATCGCCAATAACATAACCAAGGTATTTTGTTTCCTTGAGCATGAAGTTACTCTTTTCTACATTTATAGTGAGATTCGCCTCTCGCAACAATCTCGCTACTTCAGATAGCAACATAATATGTTCTTCAAAAGTCGCCGAAACGACAAGAAGATCGTCAAGGTAAACAAATACCTGGTCATGCAACTGATGAGGGATAACCTTATTCATAAGTCGACACATCGTTTGGGCCGCATTGCACAGCCCAAACGGCATGACGACGAACTGGTAGAGTGGCCGTCCTGGGACGGTGAAAGCTGTCTTATCCCTTGACTCTGGATCAAGAGGTACCTGCCAAAAGGCATCTTTTAAGTCAACTGAACTAATATATCTCGTTTGATCCAGTCGGCTAAGTAACCCATCGATCAGAGGCAATGGATAAGCATCAGTCACCGTCACCGCATTTACCTTCCGTGCATCCAGGCAGAGCCGAACCTTGCCGTTAGCTTTATTCACGACACTTACTGGGGATGACCAGGAGCTCTGGCTCTCTTCGATGACACCCAGCGCAAGCATTCGATCAAGCTCTCGATATAGTTCTTGTTGTTTAATGGGCGATATTGCATAGTGCCGCTGTTTAATTGGTTGGGCTTTACCAACATCAATCTTATGTACGACCAAATGTGTACGACCCAACCCCAACTTTTCACTTGATGGAAATTGATTGATTACGTTAGTCAAAATAGATTGTTGGCGGTGATCTAAGTTATGTTTTTGCACATCCGGTGACAAAGGCTGACTGGAAATATTTTCCAGTTCGTTCACCATCATAGGAATCAAACCAAAAATTTCCCAAAAATCTATTCCGAGGTAAAGTGGTTGGCTTAATCCTGGAGCGATATGAATGCGAAGATGTCTTGTTTTGCCCCCGTATGAGACTTTCGCAATGAAATGTCCCAATACTCGCTGATTTTCCCCACTAGCTGTCAACAGTGTTGATGGAAGGCTATTAAACTTTAAATTATTGGTACTTAGGAATTCTTCTGCATTGCATCCCAACACAGACACGTTTGCTCCACTATCGAGTAGTCCTTTACATGGTACACCGTTGATCAGAACGTTAGCGTATGGTCTTGAATCAGTGTTCGTTGAAATAGTTGATCCACTTACCATTTTCTGCACCGTTCTTCTCAGCTTGAAATAATGTAAAGAACGACTCAACCTTGTTGTTCTGATAGAAGGTGTCTGTGTGGATTTTGAGCTTGCGTTTACTATTGCTTTTTTTGTGTCTCCGGTTTCCGCTGCAAGATTTTGTAAAACTCTGGGTCCGTATTCGTCGCTACCTCCTCTAGGGTCTTTCTGGGCGGTATGTTCCTGACTGTTTGGGAATTCAGAATCCCAGTATTCGTGAAATCCCTCTTTCCGTTTCCCTGCTGATTATTTTTGCATTGATTACATTGAGACTTTAATAAGTTTGGAGTCCCGCAACCAAAACAAAACCTATGTTTAATCGGATGCATACAGTCTTTAAAGAAATGCCCAGTTGCAAAACAGTTCCAACAGGCATTAGGCGTTTGTAAGTTATAGAAAGGTGGTTTATTTTGACTATATGACGCGTTCGTTTCCGTTGGGGTGACTACTGCACACACAGAATCAACATTCGGTGGCTGCCCAGAATATGTATTATTAAAAGCACCACCAAGTTCACGATCATTGATCACTTCCAGCTCATTGACCTTACGTACGTTTGACTGATGATATGCCTCAGGTGTCCAACCTAACCGGGTCCAAGTATCCTCTACCGTCACACACCGGTTGATCATTTCTGCGATTTGGAAAAATTGAAATTCAGCAAATTTCACTTGTAACCCTGCCCTCATATTTCTGGTCAAAAGATGAATTAACTCTATGTCCGGTATGGGCCGCATTAAAGAAAGAGATAGACTGCGAATAGCGTGGTAAAAATCTAGAAATGATTCATTCGATCTTTGTTTGCGTCTTTCCATGGCTGCCCTAATATCATTGTCGGTTTTCCTGATCTTGAAGCGTTGGGCCATAGCTTCACTGAGGGTTTTCCAATCCACTGCGCCGTAAGTTTCCTGATACTCCCAGTACCAATTCAAAGCTCTACCTTTGAGAAGAACACTGAAATTCGCGGCCAATCTTTGCTCACTTAAACCATTGTCAATGGCCATACGCTGTACTCGGTATAAGAACCTTTCTACTGGAAGTTCATCTCTTTC